>JAHWFP010076608.1:0-13563 GCA_023313725.1 Lithobius niger
CAATGACAGCAATCTTCAATCTCACAACACAGAAATCGGTCACAGTTTCAACAGCTTTTGTTGGAGGTAGATGGAAACTTCTCCCAACTGACTTCATCAGGCTTAGTTTGAAGAACTTCGGTGCTTTTTTTGGAGTACATCCGACTTGCTTCTGTTGTCTGAAATAAGCGGCCTTTGTGGCCTCTGATGTTGGTCAGGTTGTTGTCAGGATATCGGTCAGGACGACGACCAGACCAACATCAGAGACCACGAAGGCTGCGCATTGCAGACAACAGGAGCAAGTCTGGTGTAATCCAAAAAAGCACCGAGGTTTTTCAAACTAAGCCTGATGGAAGACATTTCGGAGAAGTTTCCATCTACTGTACCTCAAAAAAAAAACTTGCCGAAAATTTGCGAAATTGACTGATTTCCATGTCGTGAGATTGAGCGTTGCTGTCGTGAATTTTTTGTAGTTACGTATTCTTTATGTTATGCAATGCAGCAAAAAAGGAGGATGAACAAATAATTTGCATTTAAATTACATTATCAAATAAACAACACTTACTTGTCCTGTTGCGATATAGATTGCTGTCACAATATTAGCAGCTTGGGCATTAAAGCCTCCTATGCTTCCGGCCATTGCAGAGCCGACTAAGTTTTTACTAATATTGACATCAATCAATGCTTGTGCTGTTGTCTTCAACACCTGAAACACACAGAACATTATTAATGCATGCTTCACCTTTCACGTTTGGCAAGAAGTACATTTCAATCTATCGCTACAGAGGGAAGACCCCGTACCTGGCTTCCCTGTGTTGCCTGTCCTGCGCGTGTGAAGTTAAAGCTAGACCGTGCATCATTTACCAGTTATGGGGAATATCCCTTAACACTTGGAGACGAAAGTGTTTGCTCCATTTTTGTCAACGAAGCAATGGCACGAACAAACTGATGGACTTTGTAACAATAACAGTTTGAACAACTGAACATGAGCAAGAATGCACCGCCACGAAATGAACTAAAGGTCACGATCCACAATACTGAAGGCATCGAAAACAATAGCTAATTGAACTGTATCGCGGAATCTATAGTTTGTTCCACATAATGTTTGCAGGAAACTTGCCTGTATGACACCACGTTTCCTTCCACTATCAGTGTAAAAACACAAATATCCCCGCTTATAGACACTAACAGCAACTGTGTAAAGTCTACAAGTGTGATATACAGGATGGTCAACAAAAACCTGACGACCCAAAATTGTCCAAGTCCAAATTTTCTAATTAGCACCGCTCAGAACCAGGAGAGGACAGAAATATCTAATGAAAAGGGGAAGATTTTTGTCCTCTCCTGGTTCTCAGGGGTGCTAACTAGAAAATTTGGACTTGAGAAAATTTTGGGTCGTCAGTTTTTTGTGGACCACCCTGTACACACTTTCTGCACTCGTAGTGCAAGGAAACTTGGCATCAAAAAGTCAGTTTTCTGCAAATATAATGAGGAACAGACTACAGGGCTAAGAACAACAATACTTTGCCTTTATTATGTGACGTGAATACTGGTTCAATACATGATGAAGAAAGACTAAAGTTTGGAATCAGCTTTAAATTGTTCAAACTACGAATCCCGCAACGTAACATTTCAGTCAACTAGGCATTGGTTTAAAGGGCTTCACGTTAAGATCAGTGTATCACCGAATTGTTTTAACTTTGGCACATGCCCATATAGGTCTGGAGTAGAAAGATCAAACCTATCAGATCAAGTGGTTGCCAGCCCACCAACGTAACCAATCGATGCCTATCACTGATGTCACGTGTCTCGTGCGCCAATATCGTTTTCATCTACGTTACGATTGCGCAAATTAGGCCAGCCAATGAGAGTCCATGATCTTCAAGAATTACAGACTGCAAACGACACCCAAATCCTTGAATCAGCTTTACACGTTAAAAGCTATGATCGAGTTGCACGTAAGTGATAATAATAGTGATTCTGATGATGAGGGAGGAGTTCAAGGATATCCACTGCATTTAACCCCAATAAAAACAGATTCTTTAATACAAAGGAGAGTCTTCAGTTCAAAATTTCCTGCACCCGTGGCCCTGTCGCGGCATTACTAGAATCCTTGCAATTTAAACTCTCCAGGATAGGAAGGAATGACTTCACAACAAAAAAGATTAGTGCATGAATTAGAAAACACCATTGAAGTTATGCATGCACATCTCACGTCCCGATATGAGGGTTTTTCAGAAGAATGGAAGGATAGAGACAACTGCAGCTCACGCAGGGTTCGATAGTTTTTTCTTGAAATAAACTTCTACCTATAATGAAATGCTGTGGGAACCAAGTAAAACACTACAGAAACCTAAGGCAGTTGGCCTGGTTAATTAGACGAAATTCTCGAGAATGTAGAGTCACTACTGAGTGATACCGCTATGCTCGTTGTCTCAGATCTAATTTGGAGCTGGGCAACAACTTTAATAAACACATCTAATTTAGGAAACCAGGAAAATCATTCCAAAAAAATTATACCTCTTTGATCACATGTGCTGGCACAACAGCTTCGCTGACAACTGATTTACCACGGCCTTGAATCCTGTTATTAACAAAAAAGGTTCAAGTCTTAAAAGAATGAAGAGAAAACTCAATTTCACACAATAAGTTTTGCCAATATGATAATTTGATAAATAACCACTTAAAAAACCGGCAACCGGCATTTACAGTGGTAAATTGAAGACATCAAGGGAAAATTTTACACTTTACCACACACTTCGAACCTACAGCAGCAAGTTCTTTTAAATTTTCGGTGATTTACTGATAGACGATCACCTTCTTCAGAAAGACCTCACTACACTCTCAAGTTCACATCACGGTAACGAAAAAGGAATCCATGGTTACCGTGATGTGAACTTGAGAGTGTAGTGATGTCTTTCTGAAGAAGGAGATCGTCTATCACCGAAAATTTAAAAGAACTTGCTGCTGTAGGTTCGAAGTGCGTGGTAAAGTGTAAAATTTTCCCTTGAAATAATCACTTGCTATACACTGGTGTATTCTTACCAGTTCACGGCAGCAGCTTTTTTATCTGTACAAAAGTTCCCACTGAGGCTGAGTATCTCCATATCAGGATAGATTTTCTGAAGACTGAGTAAAGCCACTTCAGTACCCTGAATAAAAATAAAAGCATTAATGAACAGTGGGACACATGTTTTAAGCAATTGTGAAATTCTGTGTAACTTCTTCTCTTTATTTATTTTTATTTCCGTCAAATAATGAACGTGTGGGTTAACCATTTACAGAGTTTCAATAAACTGTATTATAAGTCTTGTAAGAAGCATCATGGAATATACAAACCAAGGTTGCTAAAGATTCAAAGACTTTTTTTTGAGGGCTTTATCATAATTTATTTTAAAATGGAAGCAAACTAACCTAGCACACAATACTTTATGCAGATGCTTTTAAAATATTCACTGCTAATTACCAGTGAATACCACTATCACAACACTGCTGTTTAAACACACCCATTAATTCGATGTAATCAGGTTTCAGTCAATATGCAAAAAAATGCATCATTCTTACCTTTGAGAGCATGTTCATGCCCATGGCATCTCCTGTAGATGCCTGAAATCTGATGAATAAATATCGGCCAGCCACTCGAACTTGGATGTTCTGCAGACGACAGTACCGACTCGTTGAGTCAAAGCTGCTTTTTAGCTTGGTAAAATTTTCATTTTTCTGTAGCCAGATCATTATTTCCCTATGCAAAAAACATAATTTAATAAGTTTAATTTAAGTGCAAGGCAGACTATTTTGGGCTTAAAGCACTAGTGCTAGGGTTGTAAAAGTTGTAACTTTTCAATGTTAACCATGGTGAATCATTTAGCACTTTCTGAAAACTTTAACTAAAAACTTGCAATTTCATCGATTTTGCCGCCAACCACAATCAAATTTTGATAATAAAACCAAAATAGAAAATTCAACAATAATTCAATCTTTCGTTTTTCCTTCTTTACCAAAGAAGTAGACTCGATGTTTCAGTAGTCGTTAATTGGTTTAAAACTTTCCCAACTTAATCATTTAATTTTAATTCAACCGTACATAATTAGTGGCTATATTAATCTTTGTAACAAACACGGACACAGATTTAAGCGACGCACTACCATCACTTTGTCTTAAGAAAAATCACTCTACAATAGTTAAAGCATACGTTCATGTTGGAGGGCTGCAATTTACACAACCGCCACGACAAAGACAAGGGTACAGCCAGCCTTTAATCAAACCCACTAGCCCCTTTTTAATTTTATTTTTAATTAATTTTATTGAGCTCTACGACATCTGAAGCAAGCTAATGCTTCTATGGATGAACCAGCTTAATTTTTAGCCTAAGGGAAGTTTTAAAAGCAAAAGAAGACCTGTAAGGAGATGAGAAAATCTGGATTAAAAATTCCGATTAACTCTTTACTGCCCATGTTAAACTGAATGCATTTTCCTAAATTCCATTCGTACATTTTAGACACCGGATTTAAAGTGGCACTCACTAGGTTTCCGGTTGGGGATATTAACCAGTGGGGTGTGTTTGCTCGCGTTGCTTGGAGTCCTCAGGGACACCTCACAAAGCTTGAGTTGCATGTTGGGACTTTTTTTCCGCTCAGTAGCCAATCACGTAACTAATGGAAAATGATCAACAGTAGCTTGTTTGAAATATCTTGAAACACATAAAAATAAAACCTTACCACCAATCAGAACACTAGTTCATCTTTAGATTTTTGGTGAAGTTCACGGAGCGTTCACATTCATTAGTAACATCGAAGCACAAAATTAACAAACGCTAAATGTCAGAGTCCACGCTAATCACTGATTTTTCTGTAATTTTACTTTGGTTTTCAACCATATTTTACTTACTAAGATGTAAGCAACACCAAAATTTATTCCAGTTTACACTACACCAGCGTATTTTCGAAAACTAGGGTTTTTCTTCTTCAGGCTCAGGCTGTGAGATTGACCACCATTTTTCACAGTCCACCCTTTTTCAACCAGCGCGCTAGTACGAGTTACCACCGATCTCTTTATTTCTCTCTCGTCAACAGGCCTCACAGTTTGTGAAGCTTGTGTCTCAGCTCAGGACACACACTCTGGTTCACTAACTTGTGGGACACCCCCGTCAGATCCATTAGAGGAATGTTCCTGCATTCAAAATGGAGGTTGGCTCGGGATTCAAGAGCCTGTAGGTCATCTGCCTGGACTGATGCCTAAAAATTCACATCTGATGATGAATTTGGTACAGTTGAATGTTGAAATAGGTAGAAAATTGGAGAAGTTATTGCTTTTTGACCGAAGTCGAAACTAGTACACCAGTCGAGTTCACATACAAATGGCATAATTTGTTGCGCTCAGCTTGCTATACAAATTATACAACACTCTTTAGTTATTTATCTTTTTATACATACCCAGCTCTTGAAGCAGATGGAAACCGTACCACTGGGCCACGGGTCATTCCATCGGCCACAACACAAGCACGAACACCACCAGATTTCTAGAAGAACAGGCATACAAGCTCATGTTAGAAAAAAGGGGACTGTCTTTGAAGTAGAAACCAGAACTAATTTTGTTATAAAGTAATAAACTCACCAGTAGAGCCCGGCACCCTCGGTTTGTGCTGGCAACTAGGCAGCCTTCTGTGGTTGCCATAGGAACGTAATACTGTTGGCCATTGATTAGATGCGGACCAGCCACACCAACAGGTACTGGAGTATAGCCTATCACATTTTCGCAGCACACGCCCATAACCTAAGAAAAACCGGAAATTTAAGGAGAGAATAAGTTTCTTTACAGTGCACGATTCATTTTTTTCTTTTCGTTAATTTCACCAAATACATATGGGTACAACAACAACATGAAAACGGGAACAATTGATGCTAAAAAATGACCATTAGAAATGCACCAACGTATAAGCTGAACAATTTGAATCACATAGGCAAATTCTGATTTAAAGTTTTGTCATTGTTGCTTAACCCTATGCACACATAGTGGCCAAATTAGGACAGGCAGCGTTGTTGCCATGTACAGAGCCCAATATCAGACTGCTGATGACTCTTAAAAAAGGACAACTTTTGATTTGCGCTTACCGCTTAACAAGAACAAAAGAAATTTACCAATGGGCTAACTTCTACAACTAGCATTAGGTAGTGCTGAATCAAATGACTGAATGCAGTGGTCTTATTCCAATTTTTGCACCACGCTCTCATTCTCCAAAGGGAATGAGTAATTAAAATTGGCATACAGTTGACCAAACGTCCTTGTTATCATCTAAGAGAGTTTGTGCCTGAAAAAATTGGCTTATAACAAGTGGACTGACGATGCAAACAGTGAAAACGGATTAATGATAACAGCTGGAACATTGAAACATTGTTGGACAGGGTGAGCAGAAGCAACAATAGGGCAGTGCAGCAAGGGGCCGCAGTATAAGCTTATGCTGCGAGCAATCAAGTGACAGCAAGCCCGCTTCATCCTTTTGTCAATGATTCTACGCGGAATTGCATTCAATGTCTACCACTGCAAACAACGCTTTTGTTTATTTGGTTACAAGACTTATTCTCAAGCAACAATAATGACAACGTAAAAACACAAAAATCTAATTTTAGTACAATGAGTGATATGTTCCGAAAAATACACGTAAATCACCACGATGAACAGAAAACTTCTCCAAATGTTTACTTATATTTTCGGTGAAGCTTACTGCTCCCGTTCACCTTCTCGCATGCTAAAATGTCCGAAATGATACTTTTTAGTTTGTGTTGTACAACTTCTGAACAAAGTGATTGGGAGCAGTAAACTAAACCGAAAATTTAAGTGAACATTTAGAGAAGTGTTCATCGCGGTGGTTTATGTGTTTTTCCTGGACTCACTGTCATTTTTAAACCACTGTAAATGCTGGATTGACCTAATCAGTATGTGAATAAGAATAACCAGAGTGGCCTTCTACGTGAAAATCTGGAAAATTCAGAGAATTGAAGTCCGGAAAACTCACGGAAAAATCAGGGAATCAGTTGAATATACACCGAAGTCAGGGAATTTCAACATTTGCGGATAGTCTTGTTATATAAAGAATAACTTAATTATTTAAGTTAAAACAGTCATGTTCATTTGTTGCAATTCGAATCCGTTTCAATTTTTTAATTGGGTGGAAAGAATGATTATTTATAGTGAACATTATGTTGGTGGTATTCCGTTAGGGCAATGCAATTTTTGATTTAGCCAAGTAATGCGATAGAGTAAATGCGATTTGAGTGAAATATGAAATAAATGTATTTAGTCCTGCTGAACCTTCCTTCCGACTGACAAATCAACTGGGAAGATAAATATAATTTTTGGTCTGGAAAACTGGAAAAATTAGGGAATTTTGTCACGAGTTTTCAAATGCCACCCTGATAACACATTGTTTATTCGCTATACTGAAAATTGTCTAACCTCTTACATCCCAGATGTCCCTTTAAAGAGTTGTCTACAAGACCGGGTAAACGTATGTCCCCAGATAAAGCACAAACTTTGTGAGGGGTCCATGGGGACCATGAGTAAAATAAACAAGTCCAGGTCACATCCTCGTCTTCAAACCAAGTGAATGCCATATGGGGAGGTCATAAAAGCATTAATCGTTCCCGTACAAGCATTGTTGGGAAGTGAACATTGCAAGGATTGTTACAAAATAACTGCATGTAGAATAGTCAGCATATAGTGAAAAAAAAAATGACAGCCCACCTGGGTGTAGTCATAATTTACAAATGGCAATTTCTGGATTCCCATGGGGCACTTTGATGCAGACGCAACAAGCTGACGGCGAATGGCAACTGCTCGTTCAGGGTTTTCCAAAACTTTTTCCAGCTGGTACGATGCAATGCGTTTTGCCGTAACCAGAGAGACAATTTCTTCGTCTAATAAATGTCTTGAGCCTTTCTGTAATGACAAAACATTCAAAATTAAGAGCAGCCATTGGCGTAGAGAGAAGGGAAGGGTTGGGTGAAATCGGTTTTCAACACCTCGTGGAAACAGACACATTACTTTATGAAAGCAGCTATTTACAGGTACCGTACTTGCAAATAATCGGCTATTTACAAGTACTGTCCTTAAATTACAGTAGTTAAGATATTTTCAGGTTGTGTGCCTGCCGAAAGATTTTCCCCAGGTAGACGTATCTATAATGAGTTATTTGACAGGGACTATTGCAGGCTATACACCTGCAAAAATTTGCTGTTTTAGCTTTTCCCATGTAATGAATCTACATAAGTTAAAAGCAACACAAAACTGGAATTTTACACTTTAACAAATCAGTATTCTTTTGAATTTTTAATTCAGTTGAGGATGTTGGCTGAGCCAAATGTTTATTAAGTGGAACTGAAGTATGAAAAATGCCACGTGGCTTGCATACATAGTTTTACGTAGTTTTCAGTTGCTCGTATAGGGTAGCCAAAAAGAATAAGTTCAAATGGTTTTTTTCCTTCTATAAACAAGCACATTTTGTTACTAGTGGTTACTGCTGAATGCTATGCCAGATTCTACACATTTTAAACAGCTTGTTTACACTGTGTACAGTTGTGCTTTGTAAAACAATTGCTACTTTTTTGTTGAACACGCCATGCACTTCACGTTCAAGCTGCATTTTCCAGGCTATTTACGAAAAGCGTAGGTTAGGTTCAAAGGGATTATGCTGAAAAACCCTGTATCCATATTCTGCGTTGTTGCGTACAATCTTTCTTCCCAATAATACTGGAATCTGAAGTCGGAGTTGGCTGGACACAACTGAATTACTGAGTGTTGCCCAAACTAAGCCAGCATCCACTTTGTACGGCATTTCATCTGAGCACAGCGCTCGCGTTAATCACTGAACACGCACCTCAAATACACGTTTAGACGTTATGCCAGTAATGGAGATCACACTAGCAAATACATTTAAACCTCATTACAGTAATACCTTTTATAACAATTAACATCGAGTAAACAAATGACGCTCAAACTCAAAAATGTCAATACTCATCACATCAGTATTGCGAATTTTCGATAGGCATTATCCGAAAATAAATATTTTCAGTCCTCCTATCTTCGTCAGGCAGCAAGAAACGTGTGAACTCCAGTCTACATAATTGCATGCACTCTTCAGATGGATCCAATTCAATCGAGAACGATTCAAACTTGACGCGTCTGTGGCCCTCTGTATTTAGGACGCCCACGATCATCTCTAAGCTGCGGATGCCATTTAAAGGTAAGTTGTTCTCCAAATCTTCTGCTGACGAGGTATTTAATTGCAGGAAAGGATGGCCCATGGAGATTCATGAGGGGTTGCCCTGCCAATAACTCATGCTCGATAGCAATTGACTCTAACCCCCTCAAGTGTCTGTCATTTTTGGAATTGGACACTAGGAGGGTTGATGTTTTGTCCTATGCTATCTTGGGAGCCATGCCCATGTTGTGAGTCGCGATGCTGCTGGTAACCACTCTGTTACGGGTATCCGCCATGTGTTGCTTTACTCTTTCAACTACACCCTTGCGTGTCTCCCCAATATATACTTTATCGCATTCACCACATGGGGCTCGATACACTCCCTCAGGTGTATTGTGGACAGTCCACAATTCACTTTCCATCTCTTTTTTCTCTTGACACCGGACGTTTTTCACTACTTTCTGTCGATTCGATACAACAATTAACATGTATAACAATGCTGTTTTCGTGACTCTTCCAGTAACAATGCATGCAAAAGTGCTGGTTTATAACGATAAACCTGATATAACATTCTATTTCCAAGGTCCTTGGACATTGACAAAAGTTGCTCCCGAACTGGGCAAAAACTCACGATAACATAAAAGTACAGATTCATTTAACCCTTTACTTCACGGAC
Organism: Lithobius niger; assembly: GCA_023313725.1. Taxonomy (NCBI): domain Eukaryota; kingdom Metazoa; phylum Arthropoda; class Chilopoda; order Lithobiomorpha; family Lithobiidae; genus Lithobius; species Lithobius niger. The sequence continues at coordinate 9,852 of JAHWFP010076608.1, forward strand.
ATTTACAAGAACTTTCATCCCCATGTCCTCGTGAAAATTCCCAGTTTCACCACAACTGCGCATAACAGTAGAAAATAATGCTGCAACTTTTCAACTTTTTGCAAGTTTTTATTTGTAATTCTATAATATCCTGGCAGCTTAAATACCATGACTTAAAAAATGTAACACAATTGCTTATTAATAATTATGTTTTAGTAATTTGAAATGCGAGATACACGAGACGCGCAAAAATGTGTATGTTTGTGAATCCTTAAAAGCATAGAAAAACGTATATGTGAAGGAAAGGGTTAAATTTTCAGCACTGATTTTGGTGCCAGTCAGGGAGCAACTTTCGTCATTGCCTCACCCACTCACGAAGTCCAACACCCATTTCCTTGGCCATCGTTAATTCATTATAAAGAGGTTTCACTGTTATGATGATGAAACGCTTGCCAAGGATAGCTGCATAAAACACATTTTAACGACCTACCCCCAGTATTCCATTTACTTTAATGAGAACGACGGAAGATGTAACCACGTGGTTACACAAAATGATAAGAAGGAAAAAAAAAAAGAAACTCATCCCTCGTCGATTTTGAGGTCTATATGCTCGAGAAACATTTTTAAAAAATTTTTTTTTTTTTTTAGGAAAAAACAAAGAAACCACAAACCAGGAAAAACCACGAGTCTCATCCTTCTTTCATTAAATGGCCTTAACAAGTTTACATTCATGACGAGTTTCAAAATAGTTACCACAACCCCAAAACTGGATAATTTTTCTATACACTCCACTAGAACAAAACATGAACAATCTGCATACGTAACTTATACTGGAGGGTGCAATTAAAAAAAAAAGTGTTTTCTACACCATACCTGTTTTAAGATTGTATTGCAAACGTCCAATGGCCGTGGCTGCTGTGGAAGGTCATCAGGGTTCTTTAAAACTTTCGTCTCAACCTTTTGAATGGATTGATCTGTTTGAGTTGATGTGGTTTTCATGTCTGTGTATTCTTTCCAGTCTGTTGATGTGAGCATTGTCATCCCAGTCTTTGACGTATCTGTTGAGGCAGTTGAAATATTGCTTTCTGCAATTCAGAAATACAGTTAAACCTCATTACAAGGTTACTCTAACAATTGTTAAAGTGCATACTGTTAAACTACACGCAAATCAAATAAAAGTCCATGAAAACAACGCTTATTTTCCCATCCAAAACACTTAAACTTGGATGTGAAATTGAGTGTTTTGATGGACTTTTATTTGACTCAATAACGATGAAGGGTCTACTATGCATGTTTCAGCTTCTACTGCAATACCGATAATGGTCAATCCTTTCTTTAACACAGAGATCTATGTTAGCTACTGACATGAGATTATTCCCATTTGAAAGCGCCAAAAAATTATTAAAATGGTATATCGGGATGTAAATTGGTAAACTTTTGCTCGGAAGCCTAATATCTTGAACAAATTTAACAATAACCCTCGTACAACAATGACATTCTTGAAGCTCTTAAACAAACGATGCTTCTAAAAAAGATAATTTATGATCCTGTTTATCCAGTTTTCACTTTAAAAATACACGGACATTTGGCTGTATGCGAATGGGTATTGGAATAACTATGCATTGTGCATTGTGGTCGTTAGTACACAAATGCGAGGTTCATGGAGTTCTAGTATTTGTAACAATAAGGTTCGGCTGAGATGCTCACACCTGGCGGCATTACTATCGATAACACTCATAATACGAGAGTAAATAAGGTGGGGGTTCATGGCCGCAATAGTTAGCGCCATCCAAACTGGGTCTCCAGTTACTTGCCAAAACATTTTTTTTTTATTAATTCCTGATAGTTTTAGCCGAGTGATCGAAGAAACCAAGGTCGAAAACTATAATGAATTTCCATTTTGTGTGCGTCTCCGTTCTTTGAGACAATAACGATCACAATTTTGTTTTAATTTGGTTGAAATTTAACGACATGGCAACTTTGCTGCATGAACTGCACAAATTCGAAGATGAAAATCTTTCCTACCTAAAATATTTCACAGGTATTCGAGATAGAGCGCAAGGCAGAAAACAACATAAGTGAAGAAATGGGATTAAATGAGCATTGGCCACGTAATTCTGATCTTTTCGACAAACAGACACTTGAAAAGTCAGCTGCGTTCATTGTCTTCTGGCTTTCTTCAAGCTGTCTGTTCCTGAACACTTACATCGCTGTCGCCTTCTGCTGACGACAGCAGTAGCGACGACGATGTAATTTGTCATGAATTGACAGCTTAAAGAAAGCCAGAAGACAACGAACACAAGTCACTTTTCAATTGTGATCTTCAGATCTCCATTATTTACTCTATCTTTAATTTTAGCCTTTTTCCTAAAGTGTCCTAGATGGCTTGCCTAACACAATCGATGCGTTTGCCGCCTGGCACTTTATAAACACGCTTTTTGCAGTACGAACCTTGTAAGTACGAACACATACAAATCCAAACATAAGAGATACCAGTTAGTTTCAATCGTAACCGGTCATGATTCAAGTATACAGGACAGAAAATTTCGAGCAAGTTTATAAATTAATTTTTAATAGAAAAATCGTGTAAGGAAGGTTTACCTTGTCTGGAATATGCTGCATGTTCTGCTTCAGCAGTTGAGATCATTTGAGCTACTTCATCTGTCGATTCAAAGAAAATATACTTGACAGAAAGGGCTACAGCCAAAATCAACATCACCAGTTGGTCTGGGCTAACAGTCAGCCACCTACAAAAACAAAAGTTTATGCAGAATTAAAATAATTATGGATAGGCTAATCAGTCACCACTAATGAACAATGCAAGAAACAAAAATTGGTATACTTCTACAGTAAAAGCCTAGTAATACCTGTTACGACAAAAAACCTTTTATAACAATGCCTTTTAAATAAGTTTTATTTTTCCATTTTCCTGCCAATAGATGGTGCTGAATCGTTAGTGTTCTGCCTTTTCCAAGTAATGTCCACCACTTAGTTCATTGTAAGTGCTTGTTGCTAACTTATCTTTCCAAAAAGGAAACCTTTGACAACAAAAGAAAAAATAACATTTGCACCAGAGTGGCTGGCCTTTTTTTTTTTTTTTACCTAACCCTACTCGCTTTTTAGCTACTCCCACTTGGTGCCACCCCCTACTGGCTTTTGGCACCCCCTCCTACGTACACTACTAAAGCGCAAGGATATACATGTGATCAGAACTTTTTAACTTAACACACAACGTAATTTAAACTTTAAACCTTTATTTAAGCTTTTGGCGCTACCCATAAGCAATTACCCAGTCTTTATGCTAGCCCTTGTAAGTTTCATAGTATAACACTAAAACAAGCTCGCGTAATCTCAAAACAAGGAAATTAGTCCACAATTTCCACAAATTTTCGACAGTTTGTGTGGGGGAGAATGTAACACATCTCTTTCATATGTCTTCTTCAGGCATATTTTAAGGTTTTATCGGTGTTTTGGTTCACATCAATCTGGTTGTAATGTCCGATGTCAGTCAAAACACCAGAAAAACCTCAAAATTGGCCTGAAGAAGACAGTTGGGAGACGTGTTATATTTGCCTCCACACAAACTGTCCAAAATTTGTGGAAATTTTGGGCTAATTTCCTTGTTGTGAGATTGCACGTGTTTGTGTGAAAAAGGTGTTTATATTGAGTGAAATAGTCTATGGAAAAGATCTTCAGTATTGTTTTGGCATTTACATGTAAAATAGGGTAAAAA
>JAHWFP010076609.1:16191-30267 GCA_023313725.1 Lithobius niger
AGCGTCGCACTAATACGTGTAAAAGAAGCTCCAGCTTGTTTTTTGGGTCGCTGGAGATTCTTTTACACGTATTAGTGCGACGCTGATGGCTTACATGTCTTTTTCTAATATCTGTTCCTTTAGGGCTTTAAGTTTTTTAAGGCTTACATCCGTATTTTATACGCTTAAGCGTTTTTTAACACTAATCAATGGCATCATCATAAAATGAACGATACAGAAGTTCGGCTGCAGCAAGCCAACGAAGTTAAAATCCCAATCGGCTTCCACAATTTTCAATTTGACTGAAATAAAAAAAAGTTATTTTAGGCTACAGTTTTAAAATAAAGTTCAGCAATTAAAATAAACTTCTGACATGGCACGTTAAACAACTATAATTAGAGTTGCTTGCTGGTCAGCAGTGTATATTATGTTACGTAATCATACTTTCATGCTCGAAAAATTTTCACAGACCCTCTCTTCCAAATTTCGAAAAAAATGCGGGTGTTATTTCATATGCGGATGATTTTGTTTTAAATGGGGGTTCTCCTCATAGTCTTGGGGAGGGGGCTTGTCACCCTGTTCGACACTATCACAACCGCTGCGAACTTATCGTATGAATTAAAGGGATATTCCTCCCTGTGCCATTTTTTCCGATCCTCCACATCAAGTACGGCCCCAAAGTTTTATTTACTTGCCCTTAGTCAGTCCCTAGCTAAAACACCGTTTTAAAATGTGGCGTCTAGGAGATTTTCTGTTGAATATAGGGGAACTTTATTTACGTTCGTACCGAACGTATATGATGGTTTACGCACTTACAATAACCATGATGTTTCATCTGTGTTTACATGTACTAATTTGCTACTAATTACCATGAGATCAAAAATCTGAAAGACTAATGCGATAAAAATTAAAATTAATTGTTTCAATAGATCGCCGAAGCAAAATTATAAGACACTAGCCTAGAAAATTATAAATAGTGATGTTAAAATACGAGAATCATTCCGGTTTGTGACGACACAGTGTGTAACTTGATGCTGTTTCGTGTAAATTCCCAAAACCAACCGAGACAGCAGCTATATTCCTCGCTGCGAGGAATGCAGCTATACCAACCCAGCCGATCTTGGCGCTGGTAAATACGTGGATGACGATCTGTGCGTGGCTGTTATAAGGCAGGCCGGGTGTCCCTTTAATATCAGTAAACAAAGTGTCCCCAGGGAAAACCTGAACTCCAGATCTCCAACCATGGACAAACGTACACTAAAACAAGGTGAAAGAAACTTAAATTAGCTGGAAAATTATTAATAAACGACGAAACATAATGGTGCCCTAGCTGTTCACAATTGCTAAGGGGTTTCTTGCAAAATTATGGCTTTAAGAGCCAGGAATAGACGTGTTTACTAATTACAATTCTGGGGCTTTATCAGAGACTCTTCCAGTCCTTTTCCACCGGTGCTGGGGAATTATTACCATCACTTTAAAGTTTTAAAGTAGCAGATGTTTATATCATAGGTCCATGCTAATTTCAACCTTGTTTATTTATTTTTAAAATTTCTTTTTATTTTTTTTTTTGAAACTCGTGACCTACCACGTTACGCGTTCCCAAAGAGTTACTTTGACCTTCTGGCCTCATCGTGTTGCAACCTGGAGAGTTGGAATATGGCTTCTCATTTATCACTACATTCGCACAAGTACGTTGTAAATGGGTTCTTAAAGGTTGTAATTAATTTAAAAACGAATTGTCATCTTAACGTGGGTTAACATGCTTTTTTCGTTTGACGGCTGATGGTACACAACACAAGGCTTTATTTAAAAAAAACAAAAAACAAATTTATTGTTTTGGTGGTATGCTTGTGAGTGTAGACGTAAGAAGCAAAAGATATAACGTTTTTACTACGCTTTTTAAAACCCTAAACAACACAGTGGGAAATTTTTATTTTATTTTTTTTTTATTGCAGAGGAAAGGGAAGGGGATTAGATATTAGATATATTCAAAATGACCAAAGTCGGTTACAGGGTTCGTATACGGATACTGGAAAAATTAGAATATAATTATTCTTGAAAAAGTATTGATACTGGAAAAATATCGTATTGCACTTGTAATTTAATTTTGGTGCTGGAAATATAGTGACTTGAAAAAATATGCACAATAAATTTGAAAATTATTTTGGTACTGGTATATGCAGGAACATACTTGAAAAAATATCAACACCGGAAAATAATGAAATATACTTGAAATTTAATGTTGGGACTGGAAAATACTGGAATATATTGAAAAAAATATATAAATACTGAAAATAGTGGAAAGTAGGTCCACTTGAAATTTAATTTTGTACTGGAAAATGCTCTGGCATTCCTAATAAAAGACAAATGAATGTAAAATAAAGTTGATTACATAAATTTTACCAAAATAGTTTAAAATTTTTCGTGTATGTATACCTACTATTAAGAAATACGCATCTGACTCTACTAAAACATTTGAAACACCCCGTGAGTTTCAAACATGTGAAACGTCTACGAACTAAATAATTTTCTCAGTCTTATAATTCTGCACTCTGTTTAAATAGTGAAGGCTATTGGTATTTTTTTCCTCCATCTGTCACTAGTTTCCAGTATCTTATGGGTTCAGTGGTAGGGGAGGGGGGGGGGGGAAGGGTGTTTAAAACTCGAAATGGTCGTTGTCCACACGTTTATCGGCATCTCAAGTACACTATATGTTCATTTTTTTAAATGGGTGGGGAACATCGTAAATCTAAGGCATAGCTCAAAACACATTTTTGTAGCCTAAATGATTTTACTAGAAAATACTTGAAAAATGACACTACTACGCTATGTGAACTATGCATACACAAGACAGGGATGCTGCCGATGTAAAAAAAAAAAAAAGTGAAAAATGTGAAAATTTGCTGTTAGAAAAAAAAAGGTGAAAAATGTAATAAAATATGAAAAATACGAGCGGTGGTGTGAAATAAAGACAAAATGCACAAACTAAAGGAAAAACTCCAGATGAAAGCAGCAAGGTGCTTGCATAAACAGTGGCTAAAATTGTGTAATGAATTTATGAAGCTTGAGACAGATCTGATTTTTGAAGTTGTGTTTTTAAATCTTGTCATAAGTGTGTTGTTAACGAGCCGAATAATAACGTGGGTGTAACGTTATTTTTATTATAAGCAGTTTTAAAGGCATCCTGAATTAGCCACACACAAAAAAAAAACACTGAAATTACTAAGAAATTACCAAGATTACCAGTTAAGAAAAACTTGGATTGAAGAATTGTGAAACAGTGAAAAAGGAAGAAACAGTGATACAAAAAAAAAGGGAGTTAAAAAATGTGAAAAAAGTGAAAAACAGGAATGCAAAAAAATGTGAAAAAAAAAGGAAAGTAGGCACGTAAAAATGTAAAGACAATTAAAATGGGAATGTGAAAAAGGTAAGTACTCCCGGCAGCATCCCTGACAAGAGTTCGGCACCGTTTTGTCTTGAAGACCCGTCTTTCTACGTCTTCCATCTTTGCTCTTCATCGATGTTCAATGAGCGGAAATGCCAACAATCACAACAATCACATTCATAATGGCGGACCCCTCCTACTTTCTGCTCAATATATTCAATTCTGGACCAATAAAGGCGCACTCACAAAGCCTGTCACGACTCATAGAGAAAGAAAGGGTGATAAGATTTAAGGGGTTTGTACTTTCTTCTCAAATATTTGAAAGAGTCCAAAGATACCCCCTACTCGACTATTGTGATCATTAACAATGGCCTGCTGCTGAGCAGGAGGAAACTCTCTTCTTTTGACACTTGGGTCTAGGGTTTCCACAAAATGGACGATGGGGGACCCCACAGCAAAGCCCGGCCCAAACCATCAATAACCATGACAATGTAGCCTTGAACCGGGGGTCAAGTATATTGGGTGGGTGTTTGAATTCTCCCTAAAAACCAAGTATGCAGTAACTTTGGAAATTGGTTTTCTTTTTGTTTTGTGTTTGTGTGCTGGATTTCAATCATTAGTGGCCTATGCACGTGCAGCGGTTGTATGAGGATATTGCAAAGATCTGTTCGAAAAGGAATGATAATTCACTTCGCACAGCCTCTCTACCACTCTTTACCACAAGAGGCCATTTTGAGGTTGTGTTTTTTTGTGATCCTGTTTTTGCAGTTTTACCCTTAGACCTTGCAGTTGTACCCTTTCATGATTTTTGAACTACTGATTTAAACTTGTGGCCTCGAGTTTTACGGTGTGCACGCACAAAGTCTATTTTATTCACGGATTTTATTTGCATATTTAGCATCCTGTATTTAATTTACCGGTAATTTGTTTTCAAAATGTGTGAAATCATCTGGGAACGATAGCAAATTGAAACGAAGAAAAAACTAAAGTAGTTGAACCATAACGAAATCAAACAGAAAGGAAGCTAAAGCAAGAGAACAAAAAAAAAAAAAAAAAAAAACCAACCTAAAGAAGTCTTTTTTTTCGTCTTTAGATTTGAACTTGGCACAAAATTTGACCCAAAGTCTGCGGTTTGATTCGCCGGACTGAATAAACCCTACCTTTTGGATTATTCCAAACGCCCACTCCCATCTACTCATCCTAAAAAAAAATCGAATGAATTAATAAAAACAAAAAAAAGAAGAAAAAATTCGAACTCTTTTTTTTTTTCTCCCCTCCCCTCATGGTTGTGGGCTACCTTAAAAGCAGAACGTTCGCGTTCGGCTTCGGCTATAAAAATTGATGAAGTTGTCTCGTAGATGGGAGGGGAGGGACCACTTCTGATTTAATCTCATCAGATTGCGTGGCTCATTTTATGGCCACCCACGTTTATCGATGCTAATCTAATATCCGATCGGAACCCTTATCTCAATTAATAGCTGACAAGCAATAAAGTCATACCACTGATTTACTGCAGGTGTAAAAATCTCCTCTCAATTCTTCTGAAGAAAATTTCTGGGATGGCGTGTCTCATCCTACCACGGAGTAAACCGTAACTTGATGGGTTGTTTGTAGCCTTTTCTTATTATATTTGTATAGTCAAAGGATAATAAATGTTATAGTATATCGTGTAATTAGTAATTTTACTGCTTCTATAATAACCAATAATAGCGCGTTTGTGGGGGTGTCGTAAAGAACGGTATCCATGCAAAAATGTTTTGCACGAAGTGATCAAAGGCGTGAACGACTAATTTCGGCAGAAGACAACGTTTTAAAAGGATACTTCGCTGTTGCATTTGGTTATATGATAGCTAACTAGAAAAAAGCCGCCTTCTGGTAAAAAAAAAATGGCCTCCGCTCCTTGTGACTGCAGCCATTAACGTCACCATTTGCAGCCAGTCATATATCGATGGAAAAAGCCACCTTATATTTGTTGTTAGTCACGTCTCCATGGAAGTAACTGTATTCCAACTATAGCTGTTCACATGCCCATGGAAGACTATGCTTTTTAACTGTACCATTCACGTCTCCATGGAAGAAGCTGCTTTATAACTATAACCATTCCCGTCTTCATGGAAGACGCTGGTCATTTCCGTCGCCATGGGAGAAGATGCTTTCTAACTGTGGACTTCATTCATGTCTCAATGGAAGACGCTGCTGTCTAACTGCAGTCAGTCATTCGATGGAAGAACTTGCAACTGTAACCATTCAAGTCTTTTAGAAGTTGCAACCTTCTACTGTACTCATTCACATCTCGATGTAAGATGATCCATTTACGATTCTACAGATATACAGAAAACTTGCTTTTATTTTACAAACGTTTGCGATTGGCTGAGAATGTACTAAGGAACACCAATTCTGAGACTCGAAATTAATGTAGCTAGAGCCAAGAAGGTTTCAACTTCGAGCCCCAATTGGGACAGTCGTCATTTCGGTTTCTCTTATTTATGTGTATTGTGTTCTGATCAAGCCATCGGAATGCTGGCTGCTTGCTGTATTATTTAATAATGATAACAAATTTTTTAACTATTAAGTGATAGGGATCGAGAAGGGTGGAACCTCATACGCCAGTGCTAGTTAAGCTAAAAATTGTCATTTTACTCTACGGTTTCATGATAAAAATAATGTTCATAAATGTCAACTCACTCAACTATTTGGTGAACAGCGCCGAATTTTTAGTCCTTGTCTTCGAAACATTGAATCATCGTTCATTTTGAATGTTCGATAACAAGTAATCACCCGAAATCCACGCGATTTTAAAAACGCGACCACTAGTAACAATGTAAAACAGAAGCAAGCACATAAGGAGGCCTGAAGAAGATAGGAGAGACCGTAAATAACACCACACGGGCTATTTAAGCCTATCGAAAATTCGCAAAATACCGAGCGTATTTTTACAGTGTGAATTTGACCGCATTTTCTGGTGATTTTTTGAATCCTTGTCGTGGATCTTCTTCAGGCCGAAAGGTTTATTTACACTATTTACACAATTTTACGAGAGAAACGCGCTCGGCTACATGGGATCACTTTCTAAGTTGCAGTGGTTGTTTGATTTTGAAATTTTATTGCTTTATTGCCCTTGTTGTGAGTGGACCGCTGGGTTTGGTGATTTTTCGTTGCTAAGGGTTTGCGCCCTCCCATTAGGTAAATTCAACGTTATTCACATAGTTTTTTTAAACAACAAAACCTTAAGCTATGTCAGGCAACTTGTATGTTGTCAGGCGACCAAAGAAACCCGAGAAAACGAATTTTCATTTTGCTGTCGGTTTAGCATTGTTATTTATCCTCAGATGGCTGTAAACAGCCAAACTGCCTTAGATGTAAAAGACACAAGCGTCTAGTGGTCGCCATGCTCATTTATATTTTATCTGGATAGGACGGACGTTAATGTCATCGGTGAATCTTGGCGGGCGACACACTTGCGTGTGTCTTATTGTTGGTCTCGGCAGAGCGATAGCGAAGCCTTGTTCAGCTTTAAGATTAATTTAGTTTCTTCTAGGTACAGGAACAAGGTCCCATTTCAAGAACGCTAGCAACCGATCTGCAGACGACGCTGTCTAGGTCGAGTGGCTGAACGATCCCCAACAACATTTCGTCTTAGTGTGGGGTAGTCCATAAACTTCTATTGTTAGGGAAGAGTCTTCTGTTACCCGCTGAGTAGAGGGTTGGAGTCTGGTGGCTGGACATTCGATAAAGGTGGAGATAAGTTACCTTTCAGACCACCGGAGACCAAGTCCAGGTGTCCTCTGCGGGTCACCTCAGAATGCGAAGAACAATAAGACTGCCCCTTTGTACAGTAACTGATGGACAGTCTATAAATTGGAACCTCCAAAAGGTGTGTGAAATACAATGCAGGCAGGGAGAGAGGTAGGATTGAGTGGAAATCTGTTGGTTTTGGAACATTTTCTGTTATAAAGGCTAGCGATTATTTCGAGATTTATGCCATATTTTTACGTTATTTAAATATGTAGGAGTAGTAGCAAAGTCCTATTTTCGCCCAGGACAGAGACCATACAAAACACTGGATGGGAAAAAGGCACTCCCCCACCCCCTTCCACATATTTTCGGTTCTGTAGGGCACTACTTTACTTCAATTCCTTACTTATCTTGGCTCTGTTTCTCCGCATTTTTCCGCTCCCTTTCCTTCATTTCGTGTAGAACTAGGGTGATTCCATGCTATGCGCTGGTGTTGGCGAGTACAGGGCCGGACTGGCACGGACAGAGGCAGGAGGGAAATCTTACCCAAACGCCAGAGCCATTAGCGACGAAATACTTCTTTGGGCCAGGTACAAAAAAAGAAATAAACGCTACTTTCCTAACTATTCTTCTGCATTTGTTCTGTATTGTTTGCCTAAATTAGGGAACAGTTTTTAAAGTAGGTCCCTATGGGCGCAAATAACCATTTTGTTTTCGTGCCCTTTCTTTCATACCCTTCCTTCCTTTCGTAAATTTATGTCATGGCCAAAACTCCTAATAAAATTCGTTTATTTTTAATGTTTTGGAAGGTGATTTTCTCTATAGGATTGAGAAAGATTATGAAGTATAAAGTATTTATTTTACTAACGTTGTCTAAAGCGTCATAATTTCAACGTATAACCAGCGAATCCTAAATAGTGAATTAAAGATCTGCGCTTTACTTTTTATTGTATTTATGTTTTTGAATCTGTGCTCGAAACAAATACCAAACGTATGACTTAAGCAGACTTCGTAATTCCACATGTCTTCGTTTTTTAGAATAAAAAAAGAAAAATAAACTCGGTTTAGTCAAGGCCGCTCGAAGTTGGAGGCCAGGAGGGATTTCCCTTATCGTTGCCACATAAGCTTTTTTTATGCTTTTTTTTTTGCTCATTATTTTATCATTCAACTTCAACGAAATATTTTTTTTCGAGCTTTTTGCCTTTTTTTTTTAATTTATCAAATTTTGTTTCTATGGAATCACGCAGTGGCGCATCGTGGGAGTTTTCCGAATTGCATGAAAAACCATATCGGTTTTTTAGGGGCTGCATTTTTTAGTAATATTTGTTTATTTGAGTTGTAGTTGTCAAGTGCAGTGAGTACTCACTAGAGGCCAGAAATGATCCCAAAATACTCTAAAATGCATTAGCTTCTGGGGCTCTGCTTGGGAGCTCAACGCTACCTGCCCCTGTCTCTTGTTAATTCAAGTTACCCTGGTAAATGGACATTTATTACCTTGTGGTCGAAAGATGTACGTTGTTCAATGTAAAAAAATGTTTTTTTAAAAGCCCTAATTTTACAAAATCAGATTAGTGGGGCGAATCTCACAGACTCGTTGCTGCAAAGGATTTTTGTTTGGTCGCTTTCGTTTTTCCTAAAATGTCATGATCAACCCTGATATCCCTCTTCGACCAGTCCTCCACTGGGCGAGTACCTATTCATGGTTGAGAACTCTTAATGGGTAAGGACTCGAACATCCCCGTGAACAGAACTAGTTTCCTTCCAATCTTTAGCTAAGATCAATAGATCTATATAACTAAACCGAACAGTTTAGATAGTTCAGTAGTTCTGTAGACCGAGTAGATCTGTAGACCTAACAGTTAGACGATTGATGCGTTGACCGACAGACCTGTAAACAACACGAGTTCCGTTTCAATCCGTGTTCCGTTTCCATGACTCTCGCTATGCACAGCGTGGTTATGCGAAGGCAAATCAAGCAGTGCTACATAAAAATACAAACAACGTTTCGAAAATTTTCAATTATCGTCATCAGGTTAGCAATAAAATTAAAACATGGCAAAAGCCACTAAGTCTTCCTACGTTAAAAGCATAAAACAGTTATTTAAAACGGATAAAAACCACCAATTTCTCCCCTCAAAAGTGGTAGAAATGGCAGCCGAAAAGCAACAACCCACCTGCTCCGTTGGGAAACCAAGTCGCGAAGCAAGTTTCCCAACGGAGTAGGTGGGTCGTTGCTTTTCGGCTGCCATTTCTGCCTCTTTTGAGGGAAGAAATTGGTAGTTTTTATCCGTTTTAAATAACTGTTTTATGCTTTAAACGTAGGATGACTTAGTGGCTTTTGCCATGCTTTAATTTTATTGCTAACCGGATGACGAAAATTGATAATTTTCGAAACGTTGTTTTTATTTTTATGTAGCACTGCTTGGTTTGCTTTCACATAATCTGTTACCGTGCTTTTTACTCCAATGCACAGCGTGGAGCAGCGTGATTTGAAATTTCGTTTACATCCGAGTTCTCCGAAAATATTTTTGTGTGCCCGTAATTTAATAAAGGTAATTCTGGGAATACAAGAGTGGTATTGTTGCTGAGAGGAACGGTTGGTCGCCCTGCCTTCCCAAAAATTTCAGTTAGAACTAAATAAATAAATAAATTGTTATTTGGACATTCGTAGGTGGTGTGTTATGAGTCAGCTTTAAGAATTTGCGCTTATCTTATCTGAAATCGTTAACGGGTCTTATTTTTTTTTTCAGACTAATTTCTGGACATGTGTGAACAACTCGCTGCAAGGTAAGAATAGTAAAATAAAGAGGCAGCCAGATGTGAACGTAGTACTTGAAGTAGGTTAAGAACACTGCAGCTAAACACACTAATACTATACAACAACGAAACAGTTATACATATGCAATACAATGTACGTCACGTAATGAGTGACCGAGCCACCGCTTCCAGTAACTTCAAGTTGAAGATGTTAAACCTAACTTTAAAATTATTCAGCCGTGTTAGAAATGAAGATAGAGCCCTTACTCTTTGAAATGCAATGCTGAAATCCAAATACTTTCATCTTCTTCAGTTACGAAGAAATACCCGTTTAAAAATTTGGACTTCCAAACAAAGAAAGAATAATAAATGGCTTCTTTTTCGTTGTGTTTAGGTTATTGAGTATATTATATATATATTTTTAAAATTTAATGTTAGCTGGCTTGGAATTACAAGAAAGGTTGATACACATATAGACACACACACCTAATTTTTTAACTAAATTTCTCCATATTCTTCAGTCAAGTCGTCGCTTATCCGTAGACACCAAAGAACACAGTAACTTACGTATTGTGTTCAAAACTAAAAACGGTAAAGGAAAAATAAAAACATTCGAATACAGGAGGTTTCACGTGGACTAAATGGTACTGCAACACTGCGGTATCTGACTGAAACCTTACAGGAAGGTTTGTTCGTGTTCCTTTGCCGTTTTGACTTGGGATCAGTTGCCTTCAAGAAGCCTTCTTGCTACGTCTCAGATTACACAATGTAGCTGCAGCGTTTAGCCCACGTGATATTCAGTTCAAGTTAATCCAGTTCAATGCTTTTAAGTCATCAAGAAGTGGTAGAGATTATATATTAGTCATATATAAATAGCAGTGACTAATACAATGACTACGCTATAAATTATTAATGCATTCAAGCGTAAATGAAATTCAAAGCATTGTAGCTACCAAAAAACGTTGGTAATTAAAAAAAAAAAGAGGAAGAAACTGTTATTTACAGTTTTGTTACGTCAGCCTTAAGCACAGTGTACACTTTAAAAAAAATGGTGAGTTTGGAACTCTTTAGGGGTGTTTTCAGATTGTCACTACCCCGCCCTCCAAAATGAGTTTTGAAGTAACCAGGATTGCTCCGGAACTCCTTTTTAAAAGGCGCTGTAGTGACAGCCTGGAAACACTCCCAAAGCGCTCACAAATTTTGACGCCGAAACAAAGAAGGAATAATCATTAATTTTTCAGCATTCTTGCCGTTTTTCAGCGATGTTGTTTAGCCAAGTATCAGTAAAACGACGAATGCCGACACCAATCATTTAGTTTTCTTACCGTGGGAAAAAAACCAACTTGAAATCCGCAGTAAGGTTTAACGTGGACTAAACACTACAAAGACAGTGTGATGTCTGACACCTTACGGGGAAGCTTATTAATGTTCCTTTCCAGTTTTGCCATCGGTTCAGTTAAATCTTACCTTAAACATTCAAAGACTTCGTTTTTGTTTTCTAATTTCTGTTAGTCTTGTTTGAGGTCTGGCGTTGTTTCTTTTTGTCTGTTGCTAAATGAATAGTAATTATGCGTAATAAATGTTGTTAAGAAGTCTAAAGTAGCACTGGCTGATTGGAGAGCTGTGGACGCCTTTAGTTCAATGTTATCGCGAGCCTTGCAGTAAAGCCCACAGTCCATGAAATGGGGTTGCTTCTAACACCTGCATTCGTATGTCTTGCGTGTTTGTCCTATAGCCTAGTGTTGTTTTATTTATTTATTTATTTATTTATTTTTATCCGTTATTAGATATCCAGCGAGGCGAAAACTGGGCTGGACGAATATGCTGTCCTTTACCTCAAGCAAGGGGATGCCGATTAGCTTGTCTGAAGGTAGGCTGAATAGGATCGTGAACCCTCGAAGTGGCTGATTATTATGAATAACTTGACTGTCCCACTCAGCAATTGACTAAGAATTAATTGTATCGCTAATGCGTTTGTATTTAAATCCCGTATTTAGTCATGTAACATCATGAGTACAAAAGAGTTCCTACGGAACTGTATGTACTCATGGTAACATTTAAACAAACCGTAGTTAATGCATGCCATAGGGGAAAAAAGCCTGTATAATACACAAATTAAGCTTGCATACACTCAAACACTCTCTCACACATTAAACATGTCAAACTCACACTGCGTTTACTTTCTAACATAACCATTGAGTAAAAACAGCCCTTGATCCCTGGAATTGGAGTTCAAATTTATAGTTCGTTGCGTTCGAGGGAACTCTAATGTGTGTACCTTCACAGGTATGAGTATGGGGATACAAGCTCTAATGCTTTTTTTCTAAACGGCAAAGCCGTTTTTTGTTCAGTTGATATATATATACATATATATATATGTAGTATAATTCGCTTCGGCGGGGTGAGGATACTGTCAGGGATAGGCAGTCATGAAATATTACGATTTGTATTGTTGTGGGAAAACAAACTATGGGTTAACAAACTCTGGGTTAAGCCGGGAAAAACTAGTACTAGGAATTAGTTGAGTTCTCTTTGCTTCTCAACTGTGAGGACGAGGATGGCACGTTGCGAGAAATCGACGTTTTATTTATTTATTTAATACTTTTAAGAAGAGTATCGCTTGTTTACTTTTCTGAATGGTATTTCTAATGGGACGTGCCTGCAGTAACTTACTTGCATTTTTATAAAAGACATTTATACTATACTTAGTGATTTGTAGCAGGAGCTTACGAAGGAACGTTTACTTAGAACAAATTCGAATGTTCCATCAGGCACGTTCGCCCATATAGCCCTGCATGGAATAATGGAATAGGACTTTATCTCTATTTTTTGCGTATTTGGAACCGAGGTAGTGCTTATTAGGGGCAGGCGGGGGCATTCGTTTTGCGACGCTAGAGGTGAAATTCTTGGACCTTGGCAATTGCGAAAGCATTTACCGGAAATATTTTCATTAATCAAGCAGAAAAGTAAGAGATTCAAAGGCGATAGTAAGGTTCTGTGCCAGCATATGACGTGTTACAGCACTCAGATTGGCGAATTTCTGTGCTACAAAATGCTTTCACCCTAAAATCAAGCTGCTCTCACCCATAGAGATTTCTAGACAGACTGTTTAGCCCTTCTTTGGGCTCGTCTGCTTTTTAGCTGTGGAAGCCAGTCCAGTTTTGAGCTTGTTATTTTACCTCCAGCTAGGTACCTTTCTCTCATCCACAGAGTATTATCTACTGACGAGCCCAAACAAGGGCAGAATAGTCTGTCTAGAGATCTCCATGGATGAGAGTAGCTTGATTTTAAATGATCAACCGCCATTAATAGGCCTAAATATGGGTGTCTTAACATTCAGTAGAATGAAGCCCCATACAAGCAGTAAGTTTCTGCTGTTTTGAGCTTGTTATCTGTCACCGTGTGAAGAATTTTCTAAAGCCGTGATTTTCATGTGATGATAGCTCAGTCGGCAGATCTCAGCAGGTGATGATGCTGTGTCGAATCTAGGCAACAGTCGATTTTTCTTTCCGTGTGTTGGGCTGCAAATTAAAGAGGCGAGTTAAGCGCCTGGGTTTGGTCAAACGTTCGATCACGTAGAAGCAGCTTTATTTCTTCTTCACTCCTTGTTCTTCGCCTTCTTCAAGTCAATTTTGTTTGTAATTTCCTTCCTAGCACACAGTAGTGCCCGGGGGGTGGGGGGGGGGGGCAGTAAGGAGCAACCCCCCCCTGGCATTTTAAGGGGGGGGGGGGGGTGGAAAATATCAATATACATTTATTATGTAACAACAACACACCACCAATCACCACAACACAATATGATCCGTCAACAGTCAACACAACACATAAATCCAGAAAAAAAAATGTTTTAGTTTATAATTTTATGCACGGATGAATATTTATTGATTGACAACGAAACACGACAGTTAATGCTGTTGCTGCACCCGGCTATTAGGGACCAGTCATTATTTATCGCCAGGGGAAGGAAATTGGGGGTGGGGGGGGAATCACTGAAGCTTTTGGACCATCTCGAGGGGGGGAGTCTATGTAAGGAACATTTTATAACATTTTTAATCCAACATGTCTTTTCGTTAAAAACGAGACACGTTTCTTTACAACTAATGGTAACTGTCGGTGTGGAGAGCTACTTACTTATTTTGGCTACAGCACTAATCTTAGCTAAACGAATTATCTGCAGTCAGTCTCAATGGGTACACGAACAGCACATCTTTGTTGGGGGG
>JAHWFP010076612.1:6202-21828 GCA_023313725.1 Lithobius niger
ACCAACCAGGCTTTGAAGAGGACCTCATAATTAAGGGGCTAATTGAACCCAGGCGTGGCACTCATTGAAAATAAAGATACGTTCCCCGTTCTTCGATGGTGTGGATGGATGAGAAATAGGCGGGGGGCACTTTGAACTTATAATTAAGCAATGGACGCCACACGTTTTGTAAGCCATGAATTGGAAATGCGTATTTTGGGCCTCGGGGTGTCATCTTAGTGCTTCCGCCGCTTTCAAAAGAGAAACTGAAAATAAGGCTCTTTATTAATTTAAAATGTGTTAGCGAGGTGAAATGCCTCTCACATCGGGCCAAATTAGCATAACTTTGTGTTACTGTTTATTATATTTTACAGCATAACCTACGAATGGAGAGAAGTGTAGTGAGCCAAATCACGGACTACTTTCATACTTTCGTAATCATCCGCACCTGTGCTAGTAGTTAATTGCAATCTTTTTTGCAGATAGCTAGCCTAATCTTCGTCCTGGATAGCATTTTATTAAATTTTCTCGAATATTAAAGTTAGAACGGCATCCATATCTAATCCTACGATTCTGCTGTGGCGCCATCTATGCCGAATAGTATGCCGAATTATTAAAGTAAGAAAATCTGGTAGGCCTATACGTCCTTGGCCACCATGGAGTAAGCTGTAAGCTGTAAGTAAGTACGCTGTAAGCTGTAAATAAGTACAGCTGTAAGCTGTAATTACTGTATAATGGAGGATAGATGGGACCACGGTAGAATTCTGCTGATTTACTGTTTCCCTTCACGCAGTTTGCTTCACAATACGCGATTGCTGCTATTGTTTTTAATTTATTTATTATTATTATTTCAGTTCACTGCTTTATTTGCACTTTATGAAACAAGTAGTAAAAGGTTCTTTTCAAATTTGGTAGCCTTGAAAAAGACGGTTTTGGATGAATGGGGTATGGGGGGGGGAAGCATCACGGACTCGCTTTCTTCAGTTTCATCAGTTGATTCGTTTACTTCTAAGGGCGCGTTTACGCAGCGACTCGCCTATGCATTCTCGCAGCTAGAACTCAATCGCGATGGCAAAGGTGACATTACCATGGTAACAACGCTAAATGGATTAGCTAAATCCGACATCGTTGAGTAAATACTTGCAGTCTTATAATCCGTGCCAATAATATAAAGAATTGCTCATGACGAAACAATTTTCCCAAACGCTTCTGAACTCTCGTTATTTGCTGTTTTCGTTGCGAGGCGGCAGACATAAAACCACCGCCATGTTGGAATTTGAGGTGATTTCTAGCTTCTAGCTGCGAAAATGCAAAAGCTAGTGGTTGCGTAAACGTGCCCTAATACCAGGCTTTCGACAAGCGTGTCAGTCAAGTTATCTGCTTGCCACGTCTAATTTTCTTCGTTAATTGCATGGCTAACGTCATTCTTCCAATGTTCGATTGTAACTTGCGAAAACACCTGCGGTAAGAGTTCAGCCACTTCTTTTGTCTTGAAGGTCTTATTATTGGCAGAATCCTTTAATTTGGTTCCGTACAAGTTCGATTGGATTTAATTCGCAATGATATGGTGGTAAGCATACAATTTGGTGTCCGTGAAGCAAGGCCAGCTCATCAACGCATTTTTGGCACCATCAACCATTAGTTGTGTAATTTTACTTCAGGCCAGGTATCAAGCCCATCCTTTTTCTTTACGAACAAAATTACTATTATTATTATCGCCATGGAAAAAATTCTTGAGAAATTATGTAAAGGAATAAGAAGAAAACAAGCCAAACAGCGAAGTTCGTACAATAGAAATAAAGTAGTACAGTAAGCCTTCTTTATGTACTTACGTTTCGTCGCAGTGGTATGACCGGATGCCAGTAGAGTCGTGGACATGGTGATAAAGGCGCTATGTCAGTGACCTGGGGACGAATTGAGTTCCTAGTTCTAATCCGGGTCATGCTACTCCGACGAATAAGTGCATGATGGAGGCTTACTCAACGTACTACGTTATTTCTGGTGTATGATTTTGGCTGGTTGACTTGTTTTCTTCTTTCCTTTGTATAATTTACGCGATTTGTGCATATTAATTTAGAGAAATTATGTCCGAACCGGATATCGTCATGACCACTCTTATCATAGAAACGTTCTGCCTATATGTCTCTCGAATCTGGATTCCCCCAATATGGCGGTGCACCGTCTTGCTGAAATACGATTACTGGTTGCTTATTTCTTAGTTGAAGTACTAAAAATTGTTCAGCCAGGGTCTTCATACAAATATAGCGTTTATTACTGCTTTCTCCACAAAAAAGGACGGCCCAATCTTGGCGACTTTTGTATGTTGGAAGCCATTTTGAATTGCAGGCCGACTGTGACGCCCTATGTCGTTCTGATTATAAATACACTAGAAACTTATTCAGTCTGTCCAAAAAAACACCAAACACCGTTTGTTCTGTGGGATTTTTAATTAAATTTTGTTGTCAAGGAAATTATAACGTGTGCCTCTTTTATCAATGGACGACTGTAACAAGGCGAAATGCTTTTATTTTAAGTCTTTAAAAAATAAAATTCAACTTTAGTTCGGCGTTGTCACGATGCCATACGTATAAGCCAATGTTTTAGAATGGCATCATTACTACAACATTGCTACGATTGAACGTTTTTTTTTTTTTTTTGGGGGGGGGGGTTAATTTCCAAACCCGTTTTTTCGAATTCGGATTTAATTTAGGGACACAAAACTGGTCTCTACTTTTAATTCTGTTTTTTTTTTTTTTTACGAGCAACCCTGTACCATAAAATATTTGTTTAAATCGTCCTTCGTTAACGATTTATTATATATTTTTTTTAATTGATTTTACAATGTAACGTGTGTGAACCAGTTTCATTCAAAGTGACATTCACACATTTTCACGGAGGCAACGGGGACGGCTGCTTTAGAATAGAACGTACGTGGGCCCTGCGTGAATTAACGGCCGTTCTGCGTTATTGTGAATACGGAATGTTCCCTCAAATGCGTTCCGCCTAAATTCAACCGGGCCGATTATTAAATATGGCCGCAGCATTCTGTCATAAGGCACCCAAGATAAATAGGACACCTCGTAATATGGCTTGTTTAAATTATTTTCAGAGCAAATATCAATTCCAACCGAGCATAAATCAAAGTACGTGGCGCTATGTTTACCTGAAGCGAGAGCTGGCATGTTTAGCAGCTGAAGCTGAAGCCACGTTCGGTTTAGTCATAACGGGAGGGGCATGTAGGAGGAATCACCAACCCAATTCTACTGTATGTTCTACCGATCATGGTGAGTTTTGATCCCCATGCGGCCACGTCCAACTAGTGTCCGTTTTGACTTTTGCGGAAAACGTAGGTTAAAAATTATGTTGCGCAGCTTTTTACCAGGCGTGGCATGAATGAGGAATCTCCAATCCAATTCTACCGCATGTTACACAGATCATATTGAGTCCGTACTGAGATCATACTGCGTAGTTTTTTCCCAGGAGTGGCATGAACAAGGAGTCTCCAACGCAATTCTACCCCATGTTACATCAATCATATTGAGTCCATACTACGTAGGTTTTTCCCAGGAGTGGCATAAACAAGGAGTCTCCAACGCAATTCTACCCCATGTTACACCGACCATACTGAGCCCGGACCTCCTTGCGGCCACATCCAACTAGTGTCCGTTTTTACTTTTGCACTTACATGCAAATTAATTTAACATAGAGTTCATAAAAAGTATGGGCCGATTTCGAACTAAGTCTACATGCCTGATTCTATCTGTCTCTTTCTCTAGCCATTTTCCCGGCTATTCGATCTGCGCCCCCCCTCTGAGCCTGCGCCCTAGGTTGGCCGTGTCGGAAATCTGGCCCTGATTGATATGGCCAGCCTTTTGATTTAAAAACATTTGATTTTTCGATATCGACAATTATTTTTCGATATCGGAAAATGAATTTTCGATCGGAAAATGAATTTTCGATATGGAAAAATCAATTTCCGATATCGGAAAATGACTGCAATTTTTAGATATCTGAAATCGATTGTAGATATCGGAAATTCTTTTTCTGATATTGAAAATTGATTTTTTTTTTCGATGTTGATAATTGATTCCCGATATCGGCAATTTATTCCTCGATATTGAAAATTCATTTACGGATAAGGGAAATTCATTTTCCAATAGCGAAAACTACATTATCGATATTGAAAAATATGTAGAATTTCCAGTATCACTGAATGAAATTTCGATATCGTGAAATGAATTTTCGATATCGAAAAAGCAATTTCCTATACCGAAAAATGACTGCTATTTTTTGATATGGGAAATTCATTTTCTGGTATCGAAAATTGATTTTTTTTTTTAATCGCTAATTAATTCCCGATATCGAAAATTCATTTGTCGATATCACATCCACATCGATTTCGAAAATTCACTTCTCGATTTCCGATATATCCCATATCGATAAAAATGAATTTTCGATCGAGAAATGAACTACTGGCATCTCTTAGATTAACGAGATAGCAGGCAAATTCGACTAAAAACTCTCCGTATGTAAACACCTCCCACGCAGGCTATATTTTTGTTTACACATTTAGTAGTAAGCATTTTTGTTATTAATTATGATTTCTTCACACAATTCGTGTCAAAGCTGGCTGAGTGATATGTGCCATCAGTGCATATCTGTCCTCAAATGATATTTTTAGTACACTATTTTCCTGATGTGTTATTAATGTTTCCTTTATTTCTGTATTGATTTATAGTGTGCGCGGCCTATCTTGAGTTCGCCCCAGAACGACACAGATAATCAACTGTATGTTTTTGGTAGCAGAGTGCCTTGTTGATATCCGAGATGGTTACAAAAACAATGGCGGCCGTTGATTAATGCCGCCCCCTCCAGGAAAACGTAGCCGCTCGTAAAATACCTGTAGGACTCAAGATAACCGCGTACATAATAAGCTGTTCTCTACTTCCAAACGTTACTCGGTACTAATTTAGTACCATTCAACCAACTAACGCCTGTGCTGCGCCAATTCTAAGACCCTGTTGAAAAACAAGTGTTTGAAATCTCATAAGCTTTGTGATTTTCCGACGACATTACGTATTCCTTTACCGTCGCCCACAAATCCTGTCATCATCAGAACCCGACGTTAAACACGACGTCATCGTTTCCATAGCAACGTGCCATGGTATACCATTAAGTGCTAGTAAACACAGTAGCATATGGTTAAGTAAACGAGAATGGTAATTGCCGAAGTGATACTTTAAAAGAGTTCAAATATTAATCTTGTTACAGAGCAGCCTTTAAATATCAGTTGGTACGTCCCGCGTTGAAGCCTTTTCGGTGCCGCATTGGCTGCATTAATTATTCATTGGTGAAGTATTGGAGGGTGTAGCTGTGTTTGCATCAGCATTTAACACTTTGAAACTTATTAAAGTAAAGTCGGCTCGTGTCTAGTTTCAGGTTGGCATGAGACTCGAGGAACGCTATAATTATTAATTCTACGCTATTGAAAACTTAAGGACGTGAAAGCCAAAGGCTGACAAGAAATAACTAAATACAGATGCAAACCTATTTACGTTGCCTTTTGGACTTATGTTTACATGGCCAGTTTTTGAGCCCCGACCGTTTGACCTGCTGTGGGACTTAGCCATTATGTCAGACTGCCTGAGCGGGGAATCGAACCCAGCACCTTTGAAATCAAAGGCCAAGGTTCTACCGCTGAGCCAGACTGACACGGCCTCTGTCAGGGCCTCTGTCAGTGCTCTATCAGGCCGTGTCAGTCTGGCTCAGCGGTAGAACCTCGGCCTTTGATTTCAAAGGTGCTGGGTTCGATTCCCCGCTCAGGCACTCTGATATATAAGTCCAAAATACAACGTAAATAGGTTTGCATCAGTATTTAGCTATTAAAAACTTTCAGTGCCCTTATTTATTTATGTGTGCCCTTCTACTCCTTCGGAAGTAGAGCACCTGTAAAGATGGGAGTAGTGGGTTCGAATAGGGCTCTTTTCATCGATTTTAATTTAATTTGACTTGTTTTTTTTTTGTTGTTTTTTTACCCTTAAAACGTGAAAAACTATTCTAAAAGCGATTTCATGAAGTCAGAGTTTGAACGAATATTTTACGACGCGACAAACTAATCGTAAAGAAAAATGTTAAAAAAAAACAAACATGATGTCATGTTTTACATCATACTTGCAAGACGACATATACAAAATTGCATTGGCTGGCTAAAACTGTCAGGACGTACGGAAAAAGGTTACCAAACATTCGAGTTTCTGAAGCAAGGTGCGTGAATTGAGCAAGCAAAGCGAGCGATTTCCACGTGTATTAAACTTATAAACGCATTTGTCGCTTTGCTCGCTCAATCGTCGCGTGGCACTACCCTCTCTTGCACCTTCGCAGGGGCCATACTTCCACAGGAGTACGCGTGCAGACACGTAAACATACATGCAAATCGAAACGCGATTAATAAATACAGACACCGAAATCAGGGCACATTTACGCCGCCACTCGCTTTTGCATTCTCGCAGCTAGAAGCTAGAAATCACCTCAAATTCCAACATGGCGGCAGTTTTATGTCTGCCGCCTCGCAACGGAAACATAAAATAACGTGAGTTCAGAAGCGTTTGGGAAAATTGTTTCGTCATGAGGAATTCTTTACATTATTGGCACGGATTATAAGACTTCAAGTATTTACTCAAACAATGTCGGATTTAGATAATCTACTTAGCGTTGTTACCATGGCAATGTCACCTTTGCCGATCGCGATTGAGTTCTAGCTGCGAGAATGCAAAGGCGAGTCGCTGCGTAAACGCGCCCACACACAAGCCAAGAGCCGTATGTGTAAATAAAATCTTATTTCGAATTTATTTTTGCTTGAAGTGTTCTTGTTTTACATGTCTTTGTTTTTCTATTTGTTATTATTATTTGTTAAATATGTATTTTATTTCTGTCTGTTCTAGGTAAGTGTTCCCCTGCATACAACGCTCCCACTTATACCCAGCGAATGAAGTTTGTTTACAAATGTAGGTAAGCTGTTTTTTACACGATTCTGTTAAAGCATTATTCAATCCTTTTGCAAAATACACACATAAACAGGCTCGGATTGGAAGGGGTCAGGGCCTTCCCTGGAATACACTGCAGGGGCCTCGGAACACGCGTACCGGGCGGACGATGGGTGGGAGGGGGGGGGAGGGCCTCGGCAGGGAAATCTGGGGGAGCGACATACGCTTCCCCGCAAGGTCCGAGCCCCGGAAACTAGTTCATTTTAAAGAAATCGGTGTAAATTTGAAGCGTTTTCCTGCAACTTAGAGATACAATTCATTTCAAATCTCACTGTGTCCCCTGTATTGGGGTTGGGGGGGGGGGGGAGAGACCTCGGAAGCTGCCGTTTGTTTTCCAGAAATCGACGTGAATTTAAAACGTTTATATTAGATATACAATTTATATACGAATTCATTTCAATTCCTTCCCTCCCCCAAATTTTAACAAGAACTACCTGTGGCCGGGGGGGTGGGGGGGGGGGTGGTGGTGGTAGAAACTATAGAGGCCCAAGAAGGTAGCGTATTTTAAAATAAATCAGTGTAAATTTGAAACTTTTTCCTTCAACTTCATACGAATCCATTTCAAATTTTTCAAAACATTTTTTTTAACAAGGGCCTCCTGTAGTGGGGGCCTCCCGCGGTTCCCCGGGTGGCCCAATCCGACACTCTTCTTACGACCGTTTCATTGATTTCTTCATGGCGGTCATCGTGGCTGAGCGGTGAGAGAGCTCAGCCTGATTGCTGGAGGTTTGTGGATCTGGTCGAACCCCTGGAAAGGGGATCTTGGCAAAGTCCCCTCCAGGACTGCCGGTCAGGGCAGCGTGAGAGGAGACCATGCTCCTTCAGCAGCTATGGGAACTTATTCTGGCCATTGGGCCCTTAGGATGATCGGTGGTTTCTCGGTTCAAATCCCCGGGGTGCCAGATATTTCTTCTTTCAAAAAAGGCTGGTAATGCTCAAAATTGAGCCGGTTCAGCCATATAAGCATGAAATTGCTTCGGTTGACTTAAGGCTTAAAGAAATTAATTTTTTTTTTAAATTTGGGAACGATCAGTTTGGTAGCGTACATCGTACGTCATCGCCATATAAAAGTGCATTTGGTATCGTCTTTGCGCGTGCAATTTCCTTATCACAGTGCTGGTGCTTCTAGTAAATAACCATTAATTATTGTGTATAGTATTGAATATCTCTGGGGAAAGAGGATTTGCTGTTGCTAATTACTCTTCTCTGTTTTGAATCCGGGTTAGGCTTCAAATACCAAATTTATGCCCGGACCCTCATAGAATCCATGGAAACTAAGGCTTTACTAATCAATAAACTACGTATATCTAATTCATCTTTAGCGAAGACGGAGAGTCTCACGTAATTGGCTAACTATTATCTTCGTGCTAGTTGATTAACGTACAGGATTCGAATAGGGGCTAAAAGCCCTTGAAGTCTAAGTTGAAATCAGCCAGGTCCGGAAGTCGAAATTTGGTGTAAATTTCCTGTAAAAGGGCTTGAATCTGATTAGAGAATTGCAGTGCAGTGGCTCGTTGAGACTTCTTTGTCGCAGCATCGCGTAAAACTACTGAACCGATTTTGGTGAAATTTTGTATGCTGACCAAGTACAACTCGGGGAGTGTTTTTGTTTAAAATTTCAGATCGGAAATGGGATAATATTTTGGGTCGGAAATGAAGGAAAATCTGTCGGAAATTGTTATAAACCAATTGTTACGGGAAACCAACTTGTTAAAAACCTGTTATTAGATACCGTTTTTGGTGTGCGTTAATTGTAATAGCGTGGTTTGGTTTGGTTTTTAGGAGAATTGGCCTAAAAGGTCACCAGCCCCACAAAGAAAACTATACACCAAGCCAACGCACAAAAAGACAGGGAACAAACGCGTTAGATTTCGCGTTGAGCATCGTTGATGTAAATAAACACAGAATGCAACCATTTTGATGATTAACAATTCAGGTTCACAAGAACCGCACAATCGCATGATTGATCTACGAACAATAGTTTCGTAGTTAAGGAGATAGGGAGAGGATGGATGGTGAACGGTTACGTCCATTTTCGCCAAATTCCGTTTCGCCAAAAAGAAACCAGATTAAAAGCTTTTCCCTAACGGGCAAAGTCCGTTTCGACAAATCCCATTTCGCCAAATACCGTTCAGGAAATTGTCGGCACACGAAATTAAAACATGACTCCCGTGTAATGGTCAGGCATTTATAAACAAACACCCGTTTTGCAGACTAATTTTTATCAAATTACGTGCCTCGCTCGCGCTCGCTGCGGCTAAACACATAATATCAGAAACCGCAACTAATCACAAATTCCTTCGAATTAGGCACTTATCTTCAACTTTTGCAATGGTAAATTTCTGAAGAATAATTTTTATTCATACGAAACGGGTTTCTGCAAACCGGGAATTCCCCTTTGGGAAAGGGAAACCATCATGTATATAACTAACTATTCTTAAGAGAGAACCTTGGCATTGACGTAGTGACGACCAAGCATTCTAAACAATATTTAAATATGTATTAAATTTCGTCACCATCATGTATATAACAATGAAGGTGCAACTCCCCCCCCCCCCCTCCGTAGGCGAAACTACCCTTCCCCTCCCAAGAAATAATCTCAGGCTGCGCACCTGTACGTCAACATGTAATTGTTGAGGTCCTTGGTCAGCTACAGCGTTCGAACCTTGTAACGACACGGTTTCAGGCACGTAACAGTTTTTATGTTCAATAAAAAACAGCGGCTGCAGTGACTACCTAGTCACAACCGGTCTTCTGTACACTTCCGCAACTTTCGAAAATGTTTGAGGCGCGCACCTCTATCACGCACTGTGGCAGCGATTTGTATTATATGATCTAAACGCAGTACCGTAACCATCACAATTGTAAGTTAAAAATGTATTAACGTTAGATTTTAGATTTTAGGCGTGATTGTCAGCTTTTAGGTGTAATTTTTACCTGCCATTTTAATTTCGTAAGTAGCAGCTAACGTCGAATTGGGTTCGACAGTCGCCCTATTCATCATTTTTGCAACGCGGTGTGGAGACTTTACATAGCCGTGGCAACGTGATTTTAGGTTTAATTTTCAGCTCTTATGCGTCATTTTTTTACCCCGCCGTTTTAATTTCGTAAGAAGCAGTTAACGGAGATTTGGGTTCTAGAGTAGGCCTGATCCTTTTATTCAAGACGGTGTCGAGTCTATTTCAAGTGAAGCTAATGTGTGTCGTTAACGAAATAATTTTGTTTTTACGGTCGCCAGTCTTGTGGAGTGTTTAAATGGAACGATCTTATCTTGTTATTTCATTGAGTTACATCGAGAAAGCCTGTTAGCTATAAGGACGCAACGGTGTTTTATTTGCCGTGTTTTTTAGTTAATTCTTGGGCAGAGATATCTAATGGTGAAAACAGCTTGTCCCTATCTGGTACCATTCTTTAGATGAAAAAAGTGACGGATGGCCAAAGTCTTTGTTATATTCAGCCGTTTCGGCTTACAGAAGACTAACAAGCGGCTGCAGCGACACCTGTTGCAACCGATCTTCCGTACAGTTCCGCCACTTTCATTGTAGAGGCGCACACCTCCATCACGCACTGCAACAGCGATCCCTATTATATATAATCTACAAGCAGTAACAATCACAATTGCTGGTTAAAATGTGTTAGCTTTTAGGCCTATTTTAACATTTTAGTCGTAATTGTTAGCTTTTAGGCCTAATTTTTGCCTGCAGTTTTAATTTGTTACCTTTTTGCAACATGTTGCACCTCCGGGCACATAGGTAGCGTTATGACGTCATGCACAACGTATATAGATTAGTGGAAGGGAAGTGACGGGAGACATGCAATGTAGAGGCGGATTCATAAAATAGTGCTGTTGATGAAGCCTGCAGCAACTCGTAGCAACTTGACATTGCCATGGCAACGTGATTTTAGACCTAATATTTTAAACTATAGTTTTAATTTCGTTAAGTAGCAGATAGGCCTAATGGAGAATTTGGTTCGACGGTAAGCCTTTTCATTCATGCAACAATATGACGAGCCTGTTTTAAACGAAGCTGAAATCCCTATGTTTTTACAGCTGCGTGTTATTTTTATGAATTAAATTCGACGATCAAATGTTAGTATTTCATAATCACGTCGAGGAAGCCTATCAGTTATAAGGAACTAACGATGTTTTAGTTTGCCGTGTTTTGAACCTAACTTTTGACACTAAAATCTAACGTTGTAAACCGTGGTCGTCGCTATCTGGTACCAGTGCGAAGGTGAAAAAAAGCTACGGACGGACGGACAAAGTCGTTGCAATAGTCTTCTCAGCCGGTACGGCTGTACAGAAGACTAAAACAGATGTTTCCAGGTATGTGAAACAACGGTCTCAACATAACGGAAAAAAAGTTGTTTCCGATATACGAACATGGTTCTGATGCATCTTTTTGCGTCGAAGATATCAACCGTTATAACGGCGCGTTTACGCAACGACTTGCATTTGCATTCTTGCAACTAGAAATGAGAAATCATCTGAAATTCCAACATGGCGGCAGTTTTAGCTCTGTCGGATCGCAACGAAAACAATCTATAATGCGAGTTCAGAAGCGCCTGGAAAATTGTTTCGTCAAAAGGATTATTCCAGTTATCGTATTGTCACAGATTATAAGACTGCAAGCATTTACTCAAACGATGTCGGATTTAGCTAATCCAGGCAGCGTTGTTACCATGGCAACGACATCTTTGACATGGCGATTCAACTGTAGCAGCGAGAATGCAAAGGCGAGTTGTTGCATAAATGCACCCTAACAAAACAGTTTTTTTTTTTTTACCTTCGTTGTTTCTGATCTGCTTTGAGGCCTCAACCCATTCTTCCAAGTTTCTGCGATTTCCCCATTTGAGGTTGCAAATCTTTTACATTTATCTTTTTCCATTGTGAAACTTAAAACTAAAATAAAACCTGCAGAAGTTTCGAGAAATCGTCAAAACAGCTTCAACATCTAACAGAGGGTCGCCACCCTTTAACACTCGTAGCTTTCTTGGCAGATGACCGAAGCATCTTAGTGGCTTCGAACAAATCCGTCGGTAACAAAACCATTTTTTTACTCCGTTGTTTCTGGCCTTTCTTGAGGCGTCAACCCATTCTTCGGAGCTTCTGAAGTTTCTCAATGGGGTCGCATGTTATTTTTTGTTTTGTTCGTATTCTCCTTCCATTGTGCAATTTGTCGATCCCAACAACCTAAGAACTCGAATGATTGATGACGGCAATTTCCGTCGCTTCCGCCATTGCAGTATCGTTTATTTACCGATGGAAATTTCGTCTATTCTCGTTTACGGCAACGGCACAGAATATTATCGTACAGCAGCGCCATCACACAAGAAAGCAGCAACATTAGCGGAATTTATATCAACTTCTAAATCACGTTCAGCCATAATCCTGATTCAGACAGCGTCGCTGGTTCGTCTTAGCGACTTGTCTGAGCGATAAAGAGTAAAATATGGAACCAAAAAACAAACGCCTGGTCGCCCGACCCCACTGATAAGCTTCTATGGTGATAAAATACAGAAATGTAAGAGGTAACAAATGCTGTATAGGAAGAAAAAAAACATGTATAAGGTTTTTATGCGTTGCCTCAAGCCCTAAACGTTATGTTTTTTCGCAGAAATATTAAGAAAGTTGTTATTCATCTATCCAAGAGAAAACTAAACAAGCGGCTGCAGCGATTATCTAGTCGCAACCGGTCTTCTGTACACTTCTGCCATTTTCGGACCCTTCCGCTTCATACTTCCGTTTTTCTTTATTCATTTTAACTAATTTTTGGGCCCTAAAGCTAATGGTGGAAACAGTTGGTCATTTCACACCGTTTCATAGATGGTACGTTTCATAGATGATGGGTTCATTTGTCGGCTACTTTCCGGCCATCTCCAATGAAAATATTCAGGCGCACACTTCTGTCATGTATGTACAGATATATCTATTATATAATCTATAAGTAGTAAACCAGTACAATTGCCGATTAAAATTGTGTTTTATGCGTAGGTTTGGGTTTTAGGCGTAATTGTCAGCTTTCAGGCATAATTTTTACCTGCCGTTTTAATTTCGTAAGTAGCAGCTGACGGAGAATTAGGTTCGAGAGTAGGCCTATTCATTCATGAAACATGGTTTTTGCTTTTGCTTTACTTCGTACCGCACGCTAAATAAAAAAAAAATGTTGTGTTCAGAAAATTTTACATCTAGGTTTTGCATAAGCCACCCTTTCAACGTGGCTACAGCTACAAGGGCTTTCTATTAAGATGATATTTTTATGGAAAGTCTTTCAAATATTAAAATCTGTTTACTAAAATAGATAACAATAAGAGGGCAGAAAATCATTTAATTAGTAAGGGTCAAAATCATGCAAATCCTTCCAATACTACAGCATCCACTAGACACAAGCCCAAGACCCGAGCTGCATGCAATTTGCAAATTTTTAACATGCCTGTAATAGTTTCTTAGAATGTAAACTTTAATCCTGAACTTGAGGCTCCTGAGTTTCCTTTTTTTAATGTTATTATTGTTTATAAATTTCTAACTTTAGAGTCGAAACTTGAAAGTGCGCCACGAAACCTTTGAAGTAAATAATCAATATTAATAATGAGCTAAATTAATCAGGAGCCTGCGCCGTCCTTATGCAAGTCTCAGCATGAATTTCCACGTTAAACATTAAACTTTGAAATCCTATAGTTTTTCCCAGAATTAACACAGACCAACGAAATTCGTAGTTGGGGGTCGTATTATAACTACTTCACTGCATTAAAAACTTTAAAGACAATAATCGAACCCAGAGAATGCACAAGGTGCTTACAGTGCTTAAAAGACAGGATTTTAATGTTAGCATTTGTCAGACCCTTAAAAATACTTAAATTTAAAACTATGGCCCCCAAATGTGTTTAAAAAAAGTAGTTTTGGTTTGTAAAGACGATGTGTTTTACAAATGTAATTTAATTTGCAACAGTTAAAACTCATTTATTAGTTTTAGTCTTCTGTACAGCCGTACCGGCTGAGAAGACTATTGCAACGACTTTGTCCGTCCGTCGCTTTTTTCAACTTCGCAGCGGTACCAGATATTGACGACCATTGTTTACAACGTTAAATTCAGTGTGAGAAGTTACATGGCAAATTAAAACATTGTTACTTCCTTATAGCTAATAGAATTCTTCGACTTAACTAAAATAAATAATAAGATTTGATCGTCGAATTAAAATCCTAAGGTAACACTCAATAAAAACAAATGGATTTTAGCTTCGTTTAAAATAGTTTCGCCGCATTTCAGCATGAATTAATAGGCTTATCGTCGAGCCAAATTCTCCATTAGATCTATATCGGCTACTTACGAAATTAAAACTGCATTTTTCAAATTAGGCATATCATGTTACCATGGCAACGTCAAGTTGCTACGAGTGACTGTTGGTTTCATCAAAAGCGTCTCTCTAGTCACTTCCCTCTACTACTGATCTATATAGGCTACGTTGCGCGTTACGTTGTAACACTGTAACTGTGTAGGTTCACCGTGTTGCAAAAATGAATAGGCTTAGCTACTACTTACGAAATTAAAACTGCTGGTTAAAATTATGCCTAAAAGCTGACAATTGCGCCTAAAATGTAAAATAGGCCTAAAAGCTGACACATTTTTAACCGACGATTGTGATGGCTACTGCTTTGAGATTAGTAAAATAGAGATAGCTGTTGCAATGAATGATAGAGGTGGGTGCCTCAATATTGGAAGTGGAGGAACTGTACAGAAGACCGGTGCGACTAGGCAGTCGCTGTAGCCGCTTGTTTAACTTTACAATCACATTAAGTAAGTCTTCGACATAATGCCAACGAGAAAACAGTTGTGTTAACGTCTCTATAGACGAAAAGTAGAACAAACAAATTCTGTATTTACTGTAAAAATCACATCACACCAAACAGTCTGCGACCTAGTGCAAACGATAAAACTCTTGTTACAGTCTCTGCTTCACAGTTTTTGTAAGTTTATATTTGTTTTGTTAGATACGCTGGTTTTGTTGTTTTTAACCTAATTTATCAAAACTCACACTACACACGAGCCAACATTAAAAAAAACGTAGAAATCGAGCCAATGAACCGATTTTCAATTTTTATAGCTTAAAATCTACATCAGTAAAAATGTACAACGTGGGTGCATGCGTGTGTACATACCTCTGCTCCTCGCCAAGATTGGGGTTGGATTCGTTCACCTGCTTCTATTTTGGATCCATTCCCTATTAGACTCCATTGTTCGCTTTGGTGTTAGACTGTGCTTCGGTGTTCAAATTGCTGAAGAAGATTGAATTGAAATTATATAAAATAGACTTAATATCTTATAGTATTTCTTGCTCGGCGATTGTCAGAACTCAATTCTTGACCAAGCGAGGCGATGCCTTAATATTCGACTGAATTTTGATTTTATTTGTCTATATATCAGTATGAATTCGATAACCAGGGTTGGCCTTGCCCACCTGTCGGGGAGTAACTGAGATTGTCGTCGGGGTACACCAGAAGAAGACGGAGTCTACATGACGACGTAAAATTCGAACAAATTGGGGGGGGGGGGGAGATATGAAAATAAGAGTTGGCCGTTTTACTTGCCAGTAATCATACTGTTG
>JAHWFP010076614.1:1454-30068 GCA_023313725.1 Lithobius niger
CGGCGGTTTGTTTTACACTGTAAAATTCCTAAATCGTGCAAGAGTGGTACATATTCTTTTATATCTTTATTTTCTGGCGTAATGTGGTTATGGACAGGCGGTTGATGTGATGAAATTACTAATGTTTTTAATTTAATTCTGGTTCGATGTTGTTTGTATTGTACGGGTAGAGTCGGGTAGGGTTTGTACGGGTAGGGTCAGTTGTTTTAGATTTGGGTGGTTGCTTGAGACCAGTCGGGTGTTATTACTTGCTAGAATGTTGCGTACATGTTCAGTAATTCCCTGATAGTAAGGAACGGCAAAATAGTTTTGTTTTAGGTTTTGTTTTCAGTTTTTGGTTTTATAAATTTGAAATTTGTGTGTGTATATTTATGTTAGCCTTGACCATGGCATGATATGTGTTCAGTACTTTTAACCTTCTTTTCACTTGATAGCGTGGTGCTGCAATCCCCGAAACGTTGTGCTTTTTACTGTATATTTGTGCACTTTTACGGGTTTTTTACTACTTGCTGTCTTCGGTGCTTTTAATTTCTAATAATAAAATTGACGGGAATTCTACAGCAGGCGACTTCCTGACCACGTAAACAAACGATGTGAAATAGGGACACGGGCTTGTAAAGTTTAAAGTTCTTAATGTGTATTGGCTTATAGTGTGCGCGGCGTATCTTGAGTCCTGCACTTATTTTGTGATCGGCTACGTCTTCCTGGATGGGGCGGCTTTAACCGACGGCCGCCATTGTTTTTTGTAACTACTTTGGATATCAACAAGGCACTCTGCTACTAAACACGTACAATCGATTATTTGTGTTCATTCTGGGGCGAACTCAAGATGGGCCGCGGACACTATAAAGATAACAATGATATACCCTGAAATCTATTAAGGTAAAATTGTATTATCTTCGTGTGGAGTCCCGGGTGTGCTATTTAGGGAAATCTTAAAAAAAAACAAGACAATCAGAATTGAATTTGGGGGCCGGAGTTGCTTACTCAAACAACTAGTGACGCTAACTCAGACGAAGAAATTAGAAAATGACGGAAGTAAAAAGGGCCAATACGCGTCTACAGATTGGGTTTTCTCGTAATAACTATTTTAATTACCACATAATAAAAAAAAAATCTATAATATTAATAATCATTGTAGCCGTCGGTGACGTAGTCCTAGCTGTGAAAAACGTCATGATGGTCTTTTACCTCGTTACTGTGGATGCTACCAGAAGTATATAAAACTCGTAAAGTTTATTCCTTTTTCTATGTTGCTCTCCGAAAAAATCGCGCTTGGAACACTTGTCTGAGAATGTAAAATCGTGTTGCACAGAAGAGCTAACATTCCGTATATTGGAAGCAGGCATCTTTAAGTTAACGAACCGTCAAAGTACATTCCTAAAAGTCTCTTCGGACAAATGAAGAAATCCCGTAAAACAAATACAAACAGTATTAAATTTTAGGATACGTTATCCATTTATATCTTTATCAAAAGTAAATATCCAAAGGTGTTGTCACACCAACTATTGCAGTTGCTAAGGGTGCCTTTTCACGAGTCTTTTGGCTTACTTCCGGTACTCCATAGAATTGTGCCTCCTTTTACAGAACGAAATAACCATCATTTATTTTATTCTATATGGCTCTAGTGCATTGCAGAACAACTGAATTTTAGGGAATGCAGGGCGCGGAATAGAAACACAAATTATAAATTAGAAAACAAAAACGAGCTCGTTTGATGTGTAAGGTGAGGTTTAACTGACCCGAAGTCAAAACAGCAAAGTAACACAAATAAACTTTCCTGTAAGGTTTCACATACCGCAGTGTTCCTGTACTGTTTAGTCCACGTGAAACCTTACTGCTGTAGTCACATGTTTTTACAGTTTTTACTTTAAAACACGATAGCTAGCTCTGATTGGCATATGGCTGAACGACATCGCTAAAAAATCGTAAAAACCATACTGTTAGTGTGTTTAGTACAGACCCTCAGAGTAAGTAATACAGAGTTCGTGTCACTCTTTGAAAACTTGGAAATTTCGTTGATAATAAAAAATGAAATAGCAGTCCTGTAGTCTTGAATATGAAATCTTGAAAAGTGATGTATGACTCAATAGGATGAACGGAAAGGAGACGACTTGACTAGAATAATGCTGACAAATTTAGCCCCGAAAGTAGGCGAGTGTACAGCCTATATTATACACTATATTATTCTTACAATAATTTTGAAAGTTGGGAAATGGTTTTAATTTTATGTACGTGTCTAATGGTTGAATACAGCAGTAAGGTTTTACGTGGACTAAACAGTACAAGAACACTGCAGTATGTGAAACCTTACAGGAAAGTTTATTTGTGTTACTTTGCTGTTGACTTCGGTCAGTTAAACCTTACCTTAAACATCAAACGAGCTCGTTTTTGTTTTCTAATTCGTGATACTTTGACATACCAAGTTGGTTTTCTGTACTCGTTGAAAATGCACTGAATTTCGCTCGCTCATTCAGTGCAAGTCTTTCTTTTGGAAGTTGGTTTGCCCGCAGCTATCTATCAGCGGCTTTGTCCGTTATTTGTAATATACGATGGCAAGCCAAATGGGATACGGACATTTTAGCTTTAACACGGGAGAGTGGTATGGAATCGTTATAGTATTAATAAACAAAAACGGAACGTTAAATGTTTAGAGTAAGTAAAGGGTCTAATAGTCAAAACCTAGAAGGAACACGGACAAGGTTTGACAGTAAGGGTCTAGGTGTAAAATTTTGTCAGAGGCTGGCAAGCATTAGACCCTTACTACCCGGTGTTAGATTAGTTCTACTCTATTCGGACAGAAAGTGTGTATGAACGATTGTAGCAGGATTTCTTTGTTCTTAGAATATTGTTATGGAACTTTAAGAACATAATTTTCTTGTGAAGTTTGGCATTTTGTGTCTTTTGATGCTTTAGAATTTTTTTTTATTATATTTCGTAGATTTACGGTAGAGGATAACCAGTAATGCTCTCTGCTGCGAATACCCTGCCATGTTACTAGAATCGAAAAATAATTTTCAACATAAAGCAAAGCAGCAAACGTATACCATACTACCATTGGATCATCACATGGGTCATTGTAGGAGATTTCCAGTTTTTCGTAAAAATGTATTTATTTCTGACCACCGGATAGTAAGGGTCTAATGCTTACCAGCCTCTTACAAAATTTTACACGTAGGCCCTTAATGTCACACCTTGTCCATGTTCCTTCTAGGTTTTGACTATTAGACCCTTCCTCTAAACATTTAACGCTCCGTTTTTGTTTATTAATTCGTGTTACTTTTAGAATTGCAGCTAAACTGTAAAACAGTGCAGTTGACGGTCAAAATTGAGAGTTTAACATAGAGACCGTAGGCTGACTCTTACTAACACTTAATAATAGGAACAAATCCTTTAATCTTTAGTCTTGCGGCTGGCATTTGCTAATTGGTATTGTTGCATAATAACAATGTTTAAAACAATGTAAAACAATCAATCTGGTCGTTTAGAGCTCCATAACCCCTGAACCACTTGACCAATTAGAAAATGCCTTATCGAAAGGGCACATCTACAGAGCAATACCTGTAAAATGAGCTAAGAACCAGCTTCATATAGGACAAATGGTTTGACCTGTAGAGAGGACAGACGAAAGGTACATCCCCAGAAAAAGAACAAGAAGTTGTCTATTTGGCCCCTCTCTGTATCTCGGGTTTGGTTCACCCGAATTTCACAATTTTTGGACTGCAGACAGGCCTTGGCTAGTCAAGGATAGATTCCAAATTTGGTTTAAAGATGTTTATTTTTGACGGAGTTATAAGCTCTCAAAGTTGAAAGTTTAACACAGAGATCCTAGGTCGACCCTTACTAACGCTATCGCCAGTGTTAATAAATCAATTCGCAATAAGGATAATCCTTCCTCTTCACGTGCGGATGAATTGTTAGCTCACCAGCATTGTTAGCATTTGCTTACGCTTTCCGTCTGGCGTTTGCTGATTGCCATTGTTGCATTAAAACTGCATAAAACAATATAAAACAATAAAACTGATCGTTCATAGACCCCGTAACTCCGACCAATTGAAATTTCTGTTTCTATAACACATCTCCGGAAGTAGACCTTTCAAGTGAGCTAAGAACCAGCATTCTACGACAAATGGTTTAGTCTGCAGAGATCATTGTATAAACGTGTCCGAAGTCCATCGCCATCATCGCCATCGCATAAGCCAAAAATGAAACTCACGATTCCAGCTCAAGTCCAGATCTCCGAAGTGTCAAATAGGAAATTAATAAAAGTTGGTGCACGTGTTCACCACATCCAACAAAGCTTATACACTAAATTTGAGTGGAAAATATTAAAAGACGGCGGAGAAATTAAGCATCGTAATTTCGACTTTAACATGGGATTGGGAGACCGAGGTCAAACCTTACTGTAAATATAGTGACTTTAAATTTAATAAAGTGTCCAAAGAGAAAACAATCAGGTTTTGTGGTAAAAATGGATTCGTTTTGTAACGTTAAAAAAATGAACAAAAGTAGTTATTTTAGTTAAAACAGTGACTTTTAGTGACCTCTTAAAAAATATGACTTTTAGTTGAAATAGTGACCTCATTGTTAAAAGTGTTATTTTGAATGTAACTTTGAACGTCTGTGTGCAGTAACTTTCTCATAAAAGTTACAAAAGTTTAATTTTTGTAACCTTTAAATTGCATCAGTTGTAATTTTGAATTTGTAGCTTTCATAGATTCTTTTAACTTATTGTGAGGTACAATTCAGTGACGGTTACATTGGTTTGACGGTTACATTCTTTAAAAGATATTTGTACTTTGAGGGTTATAGAAATTCGAACGGTACATTACTACAACCGTGATCATGAATCTGAAAGGTACAGTAATTAAAAACTACAATACCTAAATGTTACTTTTCGTTTAAAAGCTACTATATTTTAAGGGTTACAGAAATTTGAAAGATATGGCATTTTTACGTTACAGCAGATTACAGGTTACTTTATTTTCTAAGGTACCACTTTTTAGAAGTTATAGTAAAGGAAATTTGAAAGGTGCGCCATTTTAAAGTTACAGCAGGTTACAGATTACTTGATTTTCGAAGGTACCACTTTTTATAAGTTGCAGAATCTTAAAGGGTACAAAAATTTGAAAGGTACGCCATTTTTTTTAGTTACAGTAGATTATAGGTTACTTTATGTCCTAAGTTCCACTTTTTTGAAGTTATAGTTATCTTAAAAGTTACAGAGATTTGAAAGGTATGCCATTTTAAAGTTACAGTAGATTATAGGCTACTTATTGTGTATGGTATTGCTCTTTAGAAGCTAATGCATCCTAAAAGTTTGAATGGTACACTGTTTCATAGTTTCAGGCGATTAAAGGTACCGTGTATGGTACCACTTCTTAAGTCTCTTTTGCAAGGTTACATTAACTAAGGAGAAAACTAAGTTACTTTATAATTAAAAGTTTAAAAAAACAATTATAAATAGAAGAATTGAAACTACAGGTGTTTATTTATAAATAAGTTTCTACATGCTGACGAAAACAACCATTACATGGAATTTTAGCATTCTCCTCCTCTCAATGCTGTTTGAGCTAGAGATTAAAGTTATGAAGCCTGCCAGCTTCGAGACCTTATGCGCACCTGACCTGCGCATCCCTCCTTTTATAAAAGAAGCAGCCGTAAGATATTGTTTTCTTCTCTATGCCTCGACCTGTTTGGACGTGCTGTTTCTTTGTTCCCTGGGATACGGTTAAAATACAGTGGTCTGAGCTACCGTAGGTTCTCTTCTTGCCTACTATGATCTGCTATACCTCGTACTCAGTGCCGGATTTACATCACATTGGTGTAGGTGCAGTTTCGGAAACTGTGGCCCCCTCCAACCAACCAACCCCTCCCCCCAAAAAAGAGAAATTCTGAACACAAAATTAAAAAGGTCGTGTATTTATTTCCGCTTACCATGCAGACGCAGATACGCTCATCTGAATGCCACATTTCTTCTTTTTGAGACTTCAACGACGCAG
This sequence comes from Lithobius niger, assembly GCA_023313725.1. NCBI lineage: Eukaryota > Metazoa > Arthropoda > Chilopoda > Lithobiomorpha > Lithobiidae > Lithobius > Lithobius niger. The sequence goes on from JAHWFP010076614.1 coordinate 7,457, forward strand.
TAAAGTCGTCAGATATGTCACTGAAATCCAGACTTCGAATAATGTCCGATTCAGCTGACATGACGGATAGCGTAGTATCTCTTCCATCATGGTCGGCTCACTTCGTTTTTAATTAGTTTTGGTTTCGAAAAAGCCCTTTCTCCTTTTACATTAATTATGGGCATACCAAACGAGTTGCAGTGGAACAAGAACTTAAAGGTACATTCCTCCCGATTAGCTTTCCTGTATGGTTCAGGTTTGCAACCTTAGTTTCACACGTGTGTAAATGTTGCAAAGGCATTCACCTCTTGTGAGAAACTCAATTACTACATTCACTCTAACCTATATAAATGTCGGTAAAGCTGTTTCTAGTAGGATGCTCGAAATTAGTGAGAAGGTATGTCCTTTAATAGTTACGATTCACAGTAATCGCATTTGTTTAAAGCGCTCTCGCTGCAAAACTTACTGGGCGCATGCAGGGGTAGCATAAATATAAGAGACGTGTATATAATGCGCTCCTGGCGCATGGTAATACCATTGTCCAATATTAGTCAAATGAAACGACACTATGAGCAGTTACGGAGGAAGCAATGAACCCAAATGCTTGAAATAATTAATGCCAATCAGGACGGATTCCCATACGATAAAAATTGTGTATTCGGACCAAAGCCGGCTGAGGTAGAATTAACGAAGTTCGAAACTTCTACCAAGGTGGTCTAATTCAAACGTGCAGCTTTCATTTTATCAGTCACGTCTTATATTGTAGTTCAGTGTCCACAGGTGAATATTTAGGCACAACTTGTGTGCAACATGAGACCCCCCTCTAGGCCCCTGAATTTTTAACGTAGTGCAACTGCACCTATTGCACATGCCTAAATCCACCACTGCTCGTACAAAACGTGCAGGGTGCAGGGTTGGCCTGGGGGGCCACTCCACCCCCGTCGTCGGCTGAAAATATGGTGGACGTTTTGTCACCTCCTGTGCCAGAATTGTCTACCTTGTTTGCGGCCTGTCAGCGGTCGTCCGAGGCCCAACCTTTATTCCCCGACGACTGCTCGCACGACCACCGAAAAGACAATGCTTAATACAACCGCAACGTCCCCGATGGCTTGCAAGCAGGTGCAACCATCGCAAATTCAATTGCGAAGCAGGGTCGTCAGCAGGGTCATAAACTCTCCGAGAACCGATTGTTGATGAGGAATGCGGTTGCGAAGTCCAAAGACAAATCTGAACCTTTTTAAGGCCAAGGAGGCCTATGCCCATCTCAAGCTTCAAGTAAAGGCTAGGCGTCTTGCCAAAAGAAAGTAGATCGTCCTGTCTCTCAGATGGACCTATTGACCTTTCTTCTCGATCATCTCGACGGTCATTCAGTCTGCGTCCATCTTCTGGTATTGACCCTTCCAACGAACCACTTTCCAGGGAAAGAGTTCACAAGTTAATGTACAAAGCTCCCCGTTTTTGCAGCCGCAAGCAACCGGCTTCAGCTCTGTGTCCGCAACCAACTCAGTACATTCATGACTGGGTACAGGCTTCTTCCAGACATACTATTAAGTGCCAGCAGTAGTCTCTCGACCGCCCTGGATCTTTGTGGTCGCATGACCAAGCGGGTTGTACATCCCCAATTGTGCATCAACCGTCTGCTCCTAGTCCGGTTCAGCTTCCTGCACAATCCATGCAACTCATCATCATTCCTGACACTGATAATTCCGACCCCCGAATGAAGGTACTGACCAGCGGTACTCGACTCCGGCATGCTCATTTTGCTGCGTCCTTTGCAGACCACCCTGATCCGTCAGAAATTCCATTACAAGACCTTCTTAAAACGGTCGAGGATATCATCCCTGATTGTTTTCTCTACAAGCCCTTACCTTCGATGGCCGATCACAGCAAGAACCACGGTCTCTCCACTGGATTTAGTTTTGGACTTCGCGACCGCCTCCCTCATCAACAATCAGTTCTCGGAGAGTCTATGACCCTGCTGACGACCCTACTTCGTAATGGTGGACTTCTTCTATAGGGCATGGCGACCGCTTGGAATTGGACGAAGATCCACCTCCTCCACGACCGGGTCAGGAAACTTCCTCATTTCGTCCAACAGACAAAGGTACAGGCTTCTTCCAGACATACTATTAAGTTGCAGCAGTAATTCCAGCTCTTAGAGCCGCTTCCCAGGTGAACATCTTGAAAACTGCAGCGAATGCACTCTGAGAGAAACATTCTGCTAAACCACCATCCACGGAGACAAAGAACTTGAACATGTTTTTTTGCAGTCTCATTCCCAAGCTTACACCACATAGATATTGCTCGCAAACCCAAGACATTCAGGCCTAAGCATTTACGTTATCCAAAGGCTCAGTCTCATCCCTTTCATGCGGACGCATAGGACAATTGATAATTACATAATTTTGTAGTTTGCTGGGGCTGAGGACACTTAATGGTTATAAATGATCCGTAGTTAACTTAACTGGCCAAATTTTTCTGTTTTGTACACGTTTTTTTCTGTTTGTTTCCCAGGTCATTCAACGAAGAATGCAGCAAGATACTCAAGAGAAATTCAACAGAACGTGGGGGGAATACAAGATGGGTTTTGGCAACTTGCAGACTGAGTTTTGGATAGGTAAGTAAATATGGAACAGTGGTTTCTTTATTTTTTAGCAACTGCAGTATAGTTGGAGCGTTCGTGGATTAAGGACCACGTACATAATTTGGATAGACTAATTTACACAGGATAGATCAGCCAAAAGAACGCAGCCATATTGGTGCGTTCTACTTGGCTAAACGACGTTGCTGGAAAAGGTTAAAAAACTAATCGTCATTGTGTGCTCAGCACAGCTCTATAGGTAATTCAGGGGTCGTGTGAGTCCTTGAAAAACCTGGAAATGTCCTGGAAAGTAATAATGAAATTCCATGCCTGGAAAAGTGCTTGAAAATCTTAAAGCCAGAAAGTATACGACGTGACTGAAGAACACTGAACAATTTAGCCAATAAAGTAGTCGAGTGTGTGTAGCCTTACTTTCTTTGTTTGGGCAAGATAAGTTTTGAAATTTAGGATCTGACTTTAATTGTTTTGACGTGTATAATGGTAGGAAACAGCAGTAAAGTTTCACGTAAAGTTTCAATGCTGCAGTATGTGAATCCTTACAGGAAAATTTATTTGTGTTCCTTTGTTCTTTCGACTTCGACTAAGTTAAACCTTACCTTAAGCATCGAAAGAGTTCGTTTTTGTTTTTCTAATTCTTGCTACTTTGGCTCACCATGCAGGTTAGATTTCGGCTTTAACCTTTGGCATTATTTGCTTCAAAGAGCTATTTGTACAACCGAAATGTCCTGTACATAGACCTATACGGAAGCAAACCCTTTAATCTTGTCTACGTCTTGCAGCTGGGGTATGCTGGATGGCATTGTTGCATAATAAACAATGTAAAACAATCAATCTGGTCGTTTAAAGCTCCTAACCCATGAACCACTTGACCAATTAGAAAAGGCCTTATGGAAAAAGGCACATCTACAAAGCAATGCCTCGAAAATAAGACAAGAACCAGCTTTATACAATAAATAGATTAATCTGTAGAGAGCAGTAGTAGAAACGTGCCGTGTCAACAACAACAACAGCCAAAAACTAATTTCATGGTTTCAGCTCAGGCCAAGATCTCTGAATTGCTTCGGCGGGTTTTAATGAATTTTGGCATGCCTGTTAACCAAGATCCAACATGCCAAGTTTTAATCGAAAAATATTCACAGACGGCGGAGATATAAAGCATCAAAATTTCTGCTTTAACATGGGAGGTTCAGGTCAAACCTTAAAGTAACTAATTAGCAACTCGATGGGGCTCCGAACAACTAACCTTGAAATGTTTGATTTTATAATGCATACTGTACGTTTGTAACCCGCGCACCAAGGTTAATTAAATATATATATTCTTTTAAGAAGTGTAGAGGAACCATGGCTATACAACGGAGGAATTCTTTTATAGCTGATTATCGGCCGGTTCCAAAAAAAGGTTTAGGGTGAAAGGTGAATGTTCGCCAATGAGAAGTGTCAGCTGTTAACAGAAAGGTCGTGGGTTCGAATCCCAGTTGGTGCAAATGACTTCTTCTTCTCAGATTAGTCTAAATTTATTCTCTTAAGCCCACTCAAAAATGAGAGCTGTTTTCATCTATACCCTTTGCCTTATAATTTTTTTTAAGCCTGTGGTTTCAAATAAAAACAATATTATGACGTCATCAATACATAAACTTATATAAACGCAGAGGCGTCTATGAAAATCCCACATGATATAGGTAACCAGGTCAACCAATGAAAGGCAAGAAAAATATATTTACTAAATTATTTTGCCTTCTAGGGGTGTTTTTTATATAGCCAACGAAAATATACGTTACCTTATTTACACTAGCAGTTTCCCCCATTGAGCTATTGTATCCCCTAGAAGTTGAAGTTTCCCTGCCTGGCTCGTACCCTACCACGCATGTGCCGGGTTTGTCCATATAAACCCCTGCGCAGCTGCGGTTACCATCATTTCTCCTAGGGTGCTCGCCACGTGCGGTCGCTCCCGAGCTATCCCGAAGATCCGCCGCCGCTTACCTTCTGTCCACGGTGGTTGCCTCCGACCTCTCCGTCCGCCTTTCCTTCAGTCCTGGCGGAAAATCCATCTCCAGGACGAACGGTGGGCTTTCTGCTTGTGGCAAGAGAATTTTTCTGGCCGCTTGCAGGGACAGGGATTCCCTGGTCCCGGTCCACCCGGGTCCTGGTTAACCGGCCATCCTCCTTGCTCCCACTGTGGTCTCTTTGGATGGAGGCTCTGTCCGTCGGTCGCTCCTCATGAGACTTCTCCATGCTCTGACAGTTCGGACCGCTTCGAGTCTCCTTCTATAGGCCTTGCCCAGCTCACGCTTGATCCTAGTCAATCTGGCTATCCGCTTCAACCATCCTGTGACCTCCAGGACGGCTGCCATGGATCCCGTCCGTCATCATACTCCGACCAGTACATGGCCCGCCTCTCCCTTAGAGGATACTGCCGCCTCCGATCCTTTCCCACCTCTAACGCGGCACGGTCCGTTTACACGAGTCCACCTCTCTCAAGCCTCGGTGAGACGTTCCGGACGGCTGCCAGCTTTACCCTCTGTGGTATGCCATCCGCGGCAACCGCCATCGGTTCCCTTCCCGGGGCTGACTGCCGCCTTTCCTTCTATAGGAAATTTGGAGGGAGATTCACATCCTCGTTATCCTGTCTTCATGCGGATAATCCAGCGCCAACAGATCCTTTGCCGCCGGCTCCACTTCTACCATCACCTATTGTCTCCCATTAGGAGCTCACCGGCCTCTGTCTCCAGCGTTTCAGCCACCTCCAGGCTTTAGGCTCCCGGTCCCGTTTCCATCCTTCCGGCATCCCACCTCCTGCTTCATCCTCTCCTCTTCACGCCATGGACTTGGCCTGTGATGAATCCGTCTACACAGACGACTGTTATACCGTCCTCTGTCCAGCCTCTCCTGACTTTTTATCCCTCTCCCCACGGCCGCAGCCAATCCTCCGACACCATCCAGTCTGCATTCCCGACATTAGTCGCTTACCACTTCCACCTCTGGCTTCCACCACCTCCGTCGTCCTCACCAAACCTGCCATCCTCACCGCGATATTGGATCCGCCATCCTGCACCAGGGACATCTCGCCTCCTCCCTCACCGTTGCTGTTACAGCCCTTCCGTCACTAGTACAAAAAAAAAAACAGACAATGGAAGAAAGAGGATGATGTGGATAGCACCGAAGGCAGATAGCACCTGCAGCTAAAACGTCGAACGCCAGCAATTCGTAGTAGCCAATGTGCTCCCACAACGCTTTTCCTATGCTCTTCTACAGCCGGGAGGGGAGGACGCCTATCACTTTTTTCTTGCACCACCAGAGGGCGCCACCTTCTGCTGCTGCCACCGTTACGCTTTCGAATTTCAAACCCGCCACTCGCCAACCGACAATCTCGCAGGCTGCGATTCAACCATGGCGGACGGTTCATCATCCGAGGTTTCCGATCATACACCTCCACAATCTCCACCGTTACAACCGGGGAACATCAACGTTCTGTCACCAACAACGTGCAAATGTCCTGGTTTTGCATTTCCATTGCCAAAGCCTAGAACCGATCCACATCCATGTTGTCAGCGCCATCGCCTTTGCGATGGCCTACAGAAGCGATGCAAGATCTGCGTAGCAATCTCTCCCAATGCTGGGCATTAATTAGAAAGCATCACCTTCAGTCTCAACAACGAACAGACAGGGCTCGTCGCCAACATGCTACGGCTGCTGCATCCACTGCTGGATCTCGGTCCTCCTCCTCCAACACGACCACGTCAACCAAGACTTCTTCAAAACGGTCATCGATACCACTTTCACCTCCGATCCGAGGCACTGACTCTGCCGTCCGTCCTACCAAGAGACCGAGGATACAATTCTCACTGGGTTCATCCACCGTGACTTCAAGTTCGTCCTACGGGCCGGCTACCACACGCTCTCTGACGAACATAACTCATCCTCCGCTACCGCGTCGCAAGGAAACCGGCGTCCCAGTTCGGTTCCACCACCGCTCACTAGTTCCATACCAGCTGTGCCAAGTACTTCGGGTATCAAGGCACCACCTAGTATCCTGAAGAAATCCAGCGTGCCAATCCGGTCGACCGTCAGGATTAAGCAAGTTACTCAACGATTCACACCACCAGCTTCTCACCGCAAGCTTTCTTCTGTCCAGCCAGCGAACTCGCAAGACATCGGAGGCCACCCTCCGATTCCTCCAGTGCTGGAAGCAATCCCGACCGACCCCCCACTCGCTCCCTTTTCGCGAAGCACTTTCCAGGGGATTACACTTTTCCCCTACTGAGATGGAGAGCCTACAGTTCAACATTGACTTTGTTCTACAGTTTGTACAGAAATTCTCCTCTGACTATTCCAACCTTCGGCAATCCGTGGCAGACCTACCACTCCTCCGTCAATTCGCAGCCACAACGGATACTCTTCTGGCAGAGAATTGTCTTCTTCGCGCAACTAATTAAGCTTTGACCAACAAACTAGAGGTCATGAACCAAAAATATCACTGCCAGCATCTCAACTATGTCCTCGTCAAGGCACACTATAAATGGGTCTCGCCAATCCCCTCCTTGCCGCCATGGCGAGCGTATTATTGTGCAGGTTCGCGGACACGGCGCCTCCGTTCTGCGCCCTCCACGTTAGGGACACCTCCTTCCCCACGATCATCCGCTCGTGAAACACAGACACCATCACAGGCTTCGCTTCACCGGGCGGTCCTGTCCCCTCTGCCATCGCCTTTTCAAGACCCATCTGGCACTGTGCCATCCGACCCAACAGAACCACTCGAGCCTGGCACACCTCCGCTTCCACCTGTGGATCTCCTTGCCGTCACCTCCACTGGACCTCCGTCCCACTTACCAGCGACCACCAATAGCATCGTCCCACCGGCCGACGACCCATACACCGTTGCTTTATCGTCACCCTCTGTGTCCTCCATACCGTTACCATCACCTACAACGAACATGTCCGAGAACCTCCCTTCAGGGCCTCGCCCTCTATCCTCAGCAGCGCTCTGACAGCAGTCCACCATCGTTCCAGCCTTGCCAACCTTTTCACTCTATTCCGTATGGCAATACGATGATGCTCCCACCTTCTTCCCTGCCTTCTATGGCATTCAGCGCAATACTAAGACAGCGGAGGGTCACATGCCATGCTCCCCTTGTCGTTCCAAAGTGACGGGAATAGCCTTCGGATTCCACACAACGCCAGACTAATTCTTACCCTGCTTTCGAATCTTGGCCATTCATCTATCCGGTCTCCGGTGAGATGCCCACTCATGACCGAACTGACTGTCATGCGCATCCGTCTCGCCCGAACTTTCTGTATCCTTCAACCGTCTTAACCATTGACCTCTTGTGCGTCGCAACACATTCCATTGTGCTTCCATTTTTTCGGATGTAGCACTTCCCTTTAACGTCCCTCCCACGTCGGGAACCGCAGTATCCTTCGGGACAGACCTCAACCGCCACCACGTTACTTGGCAGTTCTATCTAATTCACGTGGAGCACAGACCTTTCTACCATCCTAGCCCCACTTCATCTGCGGATTCAACATCCGGGCCATCCCACACCTCCAGTTGCAACCAACGCTACCCTCCGCCATGATTGAATCGTCTCTTCTGCACTTCTCACCTATGTGCTACCGAACTATCCTGCCTTCAAGCATCCGCTCTGCCGTTCCCAGCCACCCAACTTCGACTTCCCCCAAGGTAAGAGGATTCATTTTCTCATAATTTGATCTCTTATTCTTGTCCCCACATGATAGACCTCTGCATGTGATGACGCCTACAAAAAAAAAAACCCTTTCCGCACTCCCGATTTCACTCATCTCAGCAGTGGCGGACAGGATATGATCCTTTGTATCTGCGTCCGCCATCCGCGGACGATCATCCTCCACCCTCGAGTGAAGGTGGTCGGGATAGCAGACTGGTCTTCATAATGGCACTCTGTGCTTGGGGCAGCCGACTCGTACCGCGGGAAACAGACTTGGGCAATAATGGGATCCTCAACGAGTGAACCTAGCCCCCCTCCGGCCTCCGGGTGACAAAGTCTGCTAGTGTAAATAAGGTAATGAAATTTCGTCGGCTATAAAAAGACTAAAATTGCAGGGCCTGCACCTGCTTAATTTTAGTTTTTATTGCCTAACCGAAAATATACTACCTTCATTCCCGCCCAGGCCTCCTCACCATGAGCTAGGTTCTGGAGGAGAAATGATGGTAACCGCAGCTGCGCAGGGGTTTATATGGACAAACCTGGCACATGCGTGGTAGGGTACGAGCCAGGCAGGGAAGGCAACTTCAACTTCTAGGGGATACAATAGTTCAAAGGGGGAAACTGCTAGTGTAAAGAAGGGAATCCATGTCAAAATACCACCGGTCAAAAATACCATAGCCAAAATACCACCATACTAAAATACCACCCTTCTAAAATTCATGCATGCAAAAATACCACCAAAAAAGGTTCCTCGCGCAAGCTATCATTTGTTTTATTAATGGAAATTTTTCAGTGGCTCCAAGCATTCCTGCCAGCTAAGCGGTAAAACGTTTATGCCGAACTATTTTCAAAGTATTTTAATCAAATGTGACATACTAAATTTTGATATTTTCCTCACCACAATCGTAGCAGATTTTGAACTAGCGGCTATACAAACCGCTCGGTTTGTGTTTGGATTGCACATACAAATTAGAGGATGTTATTTTCATTTAACGCAAAACACGTGGAAAAATTCAAGAGTTAGGGCTTGTTACTAGGTACAGCAGCAATGAAGGCATTAACAAGTGTGGCATTCATGAGCAGCTTATATTATACAAGGGCTTCTCTCAACAAACCCTCTACCTGGTGGAGAAATGTATACGAACCACGGTAAATGCTTGGATTCTTTTTTCAAATATTCACAGTAAATTCTTTTATTTAGTTATCAAGGAGCACACGACAGTTCCTGTTACTCCAATTCGTGTACTATTTGTCGAAATTGTGCTTGTAATTCTCACTGCTAATTTCGATGTTCATTTCAAGTTTTTGTTAGAACCACTCAGTTTCTACTAACGCCATTGATCAAGTGACCAAAACTCTTGCCTAGCCCTACTTTCCAGTTTTTTTCCTTTCACACAAGCCACAAATCGAGCGTCACACATCGGAAACCGATTCTTAACATACATGAAAAAAATACTAGATTGCTGTATTGACAAAATTCGAGGTTCGATTCACCTTTTAAAATCGCACGCAGGCTTATGTCGGTTATTAAAAATCAAGAAAATCTGCTGATTGTCTACTTTCAACGTTGTTTTGTTTTAATTTGGTGACTTACGTGGCATAGACAAATCACAGCTGTGTTGGCTACATGTATGGAAAAACAAAAAAAAACAAAAAATTCAAAATATCTCTTGTGTCAAATTTGAGGTTTCTGTTGACCTTTTAAAATGGCTCACAACCATAAAAAGCTCGTTCGTTTTAATCTGGGCTTTAGGGGGGAAGGAAAGAAAGCTGGCACACTTGTAACTAACTCCACCTGTCGGAATGAAAGAAATTGTTGGTGTTGTATTGATGCATTAGCATTTCTATCCGTTAACCACGTGCAGAGGGCATGGCCTACATTAGACAAACAATCTCTGATGAACTGACTCCTCTTGTTAACTATTTTGATGAAACCTACGTCACAGGCAAATTTCGTCAAGTGCGGTCTTGTCGTGCCCTCAGTGTAGTGCGTCCAAGAAGAATTTGTCGCATTCCACCACTTTTTCCGCCACATGTTTGGAACATAGATACATGAGGCTACGCTAACAAGAGAAGCGCGGACGAACAATCTATGTTAAGGTTGGAACAATGCTTTTCAAAATTTAGTGGGTCAAAATCATCCTGCGCTCTGGAATTCAATTCAGGCCCTGCAGAATGATCAAGCGTTATCGGCGTTATCACGTATTGTTCAAAATGCAAACGGCTTCCCTCCTGCCAAACGTATAAGAAATGAAAGTATTAAACGGCAAAAACGTCTCCAAGTGTTGTGCACCCAGTTCCGTGATGGACAGAGAGATGTGGCCAGTTTCCTCCCAGCGGGTTGGACATTCAATAAAATTTCAATAAGGAAAAAAAAAATTGTTAAGTGGTGGTGTTTTTGCATCCATGAATTTTGAAAGGGTGGTATTTTAGGAGGGTGGCATTTTGGATATGGTATTTTTGACCGGTGGTATTTTGCCAGGTGGTATTTTGTCGGACAACTAAATAAGGTAATGTATATTTTCGGTTAGGCAATAAAAACTAAAATTAGCAGGTGCAGGCCCTGCAATTTTAGTATTTTTTTCTATCACAGAATTTGTGTGATTTCATCTTGGTTTCAAAGGTGAAAAGCACTGGAAACGTGTGTGTGATATTCATTGCGATATAGCTGTTATTCCGTAAAAAATGACTTGTGTTTCCTCCCCCCTCCGCATCATTAATATGGCTTTAATATTGTTTAGGAAACCACCATTTGAATCTGTTGACAATTCAGGACCAAATTATTCTGCGTATAGAGATGGAAGATTGGGACGGAATGAAACGATATGCTCATTTTAAGGGCTTCATGGTTTATGACGAAGAAGTAGATTATAAAATGACTTTCATTGAATATTATGATAGCACTGCAGGAGGTAAGTAGAAAGCCACAGAAGAATTCATATTTACAAAGTTTACATTGATACGGTTTAGATGAATTCATGTTTATACTTGTTCCCTCATTACAAACTGATAAGACAGAGATGACAGAAAATCAAACAATTAAACTCACTCGTTTTGTTAATTTTAATCCATCTTGATCATCTTAAAAAAAGACAATCCACGCCATCAGAGTATTTCAGTACCACCTTCAACCACTATAAGGCGCTTTACATAGAATGTGCACGTTATCTTGCCTCAGTTTACTGGGCGAGTCAAGCATGTGATCCCGTAGTTTAGGTTTCAATATTGGAAAATAAAAAAATAAAAATAGGTTAATGCGTTCATTATTGTACAAATTATTACAAACAAAAATAACCTAATCGTAATGATCACAATCGCAAATGCCTGACCAAACAGGGCAAGCTAACGCGAAAAAGAACTGCCTTCCTAAAGCTCCGTCTGACGGTAAAGGTGGTACTGAGATTATGACGGCGTGAATGCCTTTCACAGGGTTCGTATGTAACAGTCGAAACCATTTTCAACGCTTTTTTTAAGGCTTTTCACGGCTAACTTACAGCCACTGCAGACTTATAAAAAATTACCTTTTAAATTCCAGCATTTTGTCAGATGTTGGCACCAATGAGTTTTTAATTTGCAGTAGAAAGCAACACCGTCATAGACAATAACAAACATTACGTCCTCTCTTCCCCCAATCGACAAGGAGGAAGGAGAAATACACTAACTTAATAATAACCAGTGGGGCAAACTCCCATTTCGCCAAATCCCGTTTCGCCAAAACGAATTCGACAAAATTTTACGTACACGAAATTTAATGCCTTATTCCTATGCAATGGGGTTTTAAAAGGCAAACATTTAAGAGAGACAAGCAGTGGTAGAATAAGACCAATTGATTTAGTAGCGCTTTGAAAACTGGTAATACAGACGAAAAAACGTGTACTTTAAATATTGTTTAGAATGCTTGGTTACCGTTTCCCCAACGGGATTTCCCGTTTTGCAGAATCCTGTTTCGCAGAATCAAATATTCTTCAAAAATTGAACATTCAGAAGTTAAAGAGGCATGTCTAATCGGAAGTAACTTGTGATTAACTGCGGTTTCTGACGTCATGGTAGCTGCAAACGCGAGCGTGGCACGTAATTTGAAACAGATTATTCCGCAAAACGGGATTCTGCAAAATGGGTGTTTGATCATTATCTGACCATTATCATGTTACAAATATTCGTGTTTAAATGTTTTAAATGTTTCGTGTTTCTAAAATTTCGTGGAAGTTATATCTGGCGAAACGGGATTTGGCGAAACGGGCTTGACCCCTGAGGCAAAAGCAGTTAATCTGCTTTTTTGGCAAAACGGGATTTGGCGAAACGGGACGTAACCGCCAGTGGAATACCACTTGCTCAGCTGCCCCTTGTGGCAAAAATAGCTTGCACTGCTCTGCAACCACGTTCTTTTTGTCTTCTGTCCAATCAGAGGTGCGCATCGTATAATAGACAAGAAATGGGTTCGGCTGACAAACTATATCTTTCATTTGTTTAATTTTATACCTAAACTAACATTGCTTTTATGGCATTAACTTCATTCCAAACAAAGTACACTCACAAAATTCAAGGCCATTTCGAGGCTCCGGCAACAGAAAAATCCAATTTTGAAGGTTTTCCAAGCCTTGAAATTCTAGTTTTCGAATGTAAGGATTTTCACGGCATTCAAGGCTTGTAGGAACCCCGCTTTCAATCTGAACTGGAAGGAATAGGGCAGAAAACAATAGGATATAACAATCAACAACCGGTCAATAAAAGGTGATTCACACTTGTGTATTGCAATAACAGATCTTATAAACATCTTTTAAATACAAAAGATTTATTGAAATCCATTGAGTACGTTAGAACCTTTTATCCACATTGCGGTATCGGACGAAAGTAATTGGAAAATCGTTTAATGGGATAATTGTCTAATATCTGCATAAATAAAAAAATCTGGAAAATCACCTAAACGGAATATCGTATAAAGGATCATTGCATAATAGATAAACGTCTAACTGGACAATAACACACCTGCGGTTTCTGATGTTATACGTATAGTCGCAGCGAGCGTGGCTGCGCGAGCAATGCAGGGAAATTAGACGATTTCCATTATACGAAATTCCTGTTAGACGATTTTCCATTGTACGAATTTCGTGTTAGACAATTGTCCGTTTTACTGTTGAATTGTATACGTTCTTCCAAGATGCGATTTTCCACTCGCCCCTCGCCATTTATAAAATCGGACGGGGCAAAGCGCAAGATTCGGGCAAGAAACACAACGCATCTGTAATCACAAAATATATCATACAGTATACGTGTGCCCTTCTACTCCTCTCGTAATACAGCGTTAAAAATTGGAGAAAGGTGTCGGATAACGGGAAATTGTTCCGAATTTCTGTTAGGCCTACTTAGAAATTACGTGGACGGAGATAAAAGCGTTTGAAATTCGAAGAAACAATGATCGTTGGTTGGAATGAACGCAGTGTTGCTTCTATAGCATGAGCATTGTTGTAACATTTCGTGTAACGAGTCGAGTATCGTGTTGAAAGGTCCATAATTTTTCGGTAATTCATTCAGTCTTCACACGAAGGTGATCAGACACTCTTGACACGAAGGTGATCAGAAGCCCTGTTAGAAATTTACGGGGCGAAAAGTAACGCGTTTGTATTGTTTCGCTAGTTTTTGTATTGTTAGAATCGTATGGATCATGTTTCGAAATGGATCCATCTTTGTCCTGCAGCAATGAATAAAGGTGAGAATATTCATTCTTTGCACGGTAACATTGTAAAGGGTGAGCGTTCGGCAAGATGAAGGGTAGTGTCAGTTACATAGTAACAATAAGTAATAAACGAAATATTATAACTTAGAATTAATAATGTATTTCATCATCTTCGTAAAGGTCTAAACAAAAATATAGAATTTATGCTTTCAATAAATAAACTTTTATTTTGCTCAAAGAAAAAAAAAGAAACAAATTCTATTCAATTTTTAGTACAAGGTTTCTTCATTTACGATGAAAAAGGCCAAAGTTATCGTTAAAATATGCAGGAAGCAACCAAGTTCTAAACAAATAAAGAGAAGAAATTCAGTAGACTCAGTCACGTTTTCGCAGGAACGGTTTGCACTGAGTAAGGGCGCATTTAAGCAACAACTCGCTTCTGCATTCTCGCAGCAAAAATTTAATCGCGATGGCAAAGATGTCGTTGCCATGGTAACAACGCTACCTGGATTAGTTAAATCCGACATCGTTTGCGTAAATGCTTGCAGGCTTAGAATCTGTGACAATAAGATAAAGAATTCATCCTGACGAAACAATTTTCCCAGTTACTTCCGAGCTCACATTATTCACTGTTTTCGTTGCGACGAGAGAGCTAAAACTTCCGCCATGTTGGACTTTTAGATGATTTCTAGCTTCTAGCTGCGAGAATGCAAAGGCGAGTCGTTGCATAAACGCGCCCTAAGTGAGTGAAGCGAGCGAAAGTCAGCGTTTGTCATCGGAAACAGCACGTCTTTCTAACTACAGTTAGAGCCTAGTGGTAAAAATGTATTCAGTAATGAAAATGGGCGACTTACTATGTCGGTTAAAATGTCATTGGCCCCAGCACCACAGATGGATACAAGTCATCCTTGACATTAATAGACGGAGGGGTCAGTATATTTCATATGCTAATCATCTTTTCATTAATAAAAATGAAACGAACTGCGACATGAACTAAAACGAACTAAAAGGACATTGGCCCCGCCGGAAGTGAGTTAATAGAGAATACTAACGTTACAAATATGGGATGACATTAATTATGAATAGAACCACATTTTATACGCCATGTAGTTTGCTTATGTTCTCTGAAACATTAGAAAAAAAAACGAGTACTGCATTCTGAACATTTGCATGACCATTTTTGGTGTGGAACGTCAGTCACCTTATTATACAAGTGTCATTCTCTAGCGTAGATCCAGCAGACCGATGCAGAATACAGGCATTGCAAGTCTGGGATGACACTAATAGGACATTGACAAAATATGTAGCTATCTAAACTAACTAAAAAAGTGAAAATCAGTCAGTATGTGAAGAGGCTCATTGAGTAACCTTCTTGAGGAAAGTAAGACGACGCCAACGAAGCGAACAATGTGGCTAGTACAATATGAAACAATGAATCAGCCATATTGCTCGCTTCGCTCACTCCATTGACGTCAATCCATGCTTCTTGCAATTTCTTTGATTCCAAGGGCATCATAAAATCGATGTACTGATTATTTCGACGCAAACTAATTGTAATTATTGCTCACAGTTCGTCCATCACAATCCTCAGCACGTTTGCATTTCATCTTCGTCATTCAAAACATATACAATTTGTTCGTTTGTTTGCACGTTTGTTCGTCTACTCATCCAGAAGTAAGCCCCTACGAAGGTGAAAATAAATGAAACATTGCAACAAACGCGAGAAACTCACTGAAAATTTATTCTACGTGGAAATTGCTCACTTTGCTCGCTCAATTCCACACACTTCCGTGTTTTAAAAACGGAATGTTTGATAACCTTTTAAACCTTACAGGTCTGTCGTTTTCCGTGCATCAGTCACTTGATGCCAAACCAATTTTAAGTTTACGTGTTGCATGGTGCTAAATATGTCGTCTGTTATAAGTTTTTGTTTTGTTTTTGGCAAGCAAGTTTATTTCTGCATTTCTAGTTTGAACTGCAATCTCAAAGTCCCGAAAGCTGGCCCGAAAACAAAGTGAATTTTGATTGCACTGGGTGATTCTCAGATAATGTCAAATTTCTTTTCCCGATCGTCTCACCAAAACAATTTCTTGTTTTCTGAATAATCTTTGATCTCAAATGATGAGCGACACTTACAGAACATATACGAACGATATTCATAGCTGAAGTAAACTGAGATAAGTTGTCAGTTACGTTTTAATGACGAAAATATCATTACCATAACGCGTCCCACACGTATGAGACTTGACTTGCATACAACATTCGACGTGTAAAATTGTCTAAAAAATTAGAAGTCCTTGCATTCCATTTTCAAAAAGTGTTGAATATTTAAAATCTGCTGCTATTATGCCAATTGTAGTCCTGAATTTTTGCAATTTGCCATTTTTATGCCTGTCCCATCATTACCGTAACGCTCATTGTTAATGTTCTAGTCGTCACTATAGTTTGTTCCACATTATGTTTTCAGAAAACTGAATGGATGACGAATCGTTTCCTTGAACTAAGAGTGCAAAAACATGTGGAAATCACACTTGTAGTCTCTACACAGTTACTGTTGAGTTTACGAATGGGATGTTTACGGATTTTTTGCACTCGTAGTGGAAGAAAACGAGGCGTCATACAGTCAGTTTTCTGAAAACATAATGTGGAACAAAGTATAGATGTCAGACTTATTATGGTACTGCTACAAGCATTATTAGCCATAGAGCTGACGCTTCATACAATAATTCGGCAGCACGAACTCATCGTTTTCTGCAGGGAAAGCAACAAAAAGCTAGAATCAGGAGGGTATAAATAAGAACCATCATTACCATATCCTGTATAGTTACGTAAGCTTGTAAACCCAGACAATTTCTTTAGGTACTTGTATTGAACATGTACGTAGCTGAAACTAACGTTATGCTTAACATCTACTTGGTGATTTAAATAGAAATATCATTGCCATCACGCATCATTTCAGCAACAAAAATCGTTATGGTCATGCTTTAACGTGATGGTAATGACGCAGATATTGTGCGGGGAGGGGTGGGGGAGAGGACAGTGAAGGAAGGTTTTTTTTAACTAAAAAACTTTACTGTAAAGCTTGTAGGATATTTCCAGTTAGTTACAAACACTTGGATTTCAAATCGATTTAACTGAAATTTCAGTTCCAATGTTATTCCCAGAAGAGCTAGTCATTACCATCACAGTTATGTCATTACCATAACAGTGCATGTTTTCATCGCCTTATTACACTTCACAATCATCACCGGGTGTTAAACTCGGAAACAGTTTCATTATATTAGGGCGAACAATAATAAAATTACTTAATGTCTTCTCGGCATCAGAATAAGTCAATAAAGGAAACTTTTTGATGTAAAATTTGGAAATTACAATATTGCAGCCAAAAAATAAAAATTTTAACGGTTCTTATTCAGTCTGTTGAAGTATTTCCTTGATTTTCATTTGCATGGTGGTTGATTACTCAAATATATCAAAACGTCAAGCTATGCAAGTCAAAGAACTATTGAAAGCAGCAATAAAACGGAGCGTGATGGTAATGACAATTTTTCTCATTCAACACTATTCTAAGGCCCATAACTTTTAATTGGTGAAATTTGTTTCCATGCAATTCATGCAAAATAACTTTTCTACATGCAGAAAATACAAAATTAAACAGTGTTGTGATAATAACAATTTCAGTTTTTCAAAAGTGAAAATTTGATATTATCTGAGAATCACCTGCCTACTGATTTTGAGATCTGTGTATTATGATATGTTGTGCTTCAGTTACTTCGTACATAGTTTATCACTGACGCCATAGTTTTTTTCACTCAAAGTTTACTTTGGAAGGTAAAAGTTGGTTCAGGCATAATAAACTTTGCATGAACAAACGTTATGAGGGCCAGAAAAACTATGACGTTAATCTTGCAGGTTTTTTCGCGGATTCGAGGGTCATAAAATCAAGTTACAGTGAAAAAAATAGGCCTAACGGAAGCGCAATTTAATTATCTGTAGCGTTAAAAGATTGTTGCTGGCTGAGAGTGGCTTCTCTTAGGGGGGTTTTTCGCTTTGGTGTTTTCCCCAGTTATTTACATTGGCAGCCTACGCTCTAAATGCAATTCCTGCCAACTTGAATTTGTTCGTTTAAGAGTGAAACTTTGGTGTGGTGGGCTTGGATTGGATGATGTGTCACGTGACAAAAATTTTGCGAGCGGCAATTTCGCGTTGTGACAGTGTCTTCCTGGCCGGTGTTGTGGTCGGCGCTGGTTTTGTGGTTGGAGAACGCTTGGCCTAAAATGTGAGCGAATGGCGTTTTGGTGGAAGCAACGTGGGCTTGAAATGACGAGCGTCAGCCTGTAGGGACTTAACCAGTTGGAACCAGTCTTTGGCAGGACGGTGAGGCCTTCTTGGCGAAGGCTGAGAGCTTTTGTGTCGTGCTGGCCATGAAAATATTGTTGACGGAAATTTGGTTGCAAACTCCGATGAGCGGATGCGCTCGTGCCGAGTCCTAGATGAATGGAGGTCACGTTCAGTTTAAGCTCACGGCCGTGTTCGTCGTTGTCACGTCTTACCAGTGAGTCGAATAACTATCTTGCATTTGAAAACGAAAGTTGCGTCGGAGAGTCACGTACTTTTCATGTACTTTTGTTTGACATGTTTTCCGCAAATGAAGAGCCGCCACACCGCTAGTTAGGTTGCATATACATGTACGTGTTTGTGTTTGTTTTGGGGGTTTTGTGTTAAGGGGGTGTCACTTGAGCTTTGATAAATCTGCTCCCGGGGAAATTAAACGTTGTGAGAGAGGGGAAACAACGTTAACGAGATGGGAATGTACTTGCATTTGAGAACTCGAAATTGAAGGAAGGGTTAGAACTCTTCAAACTTATGAGGTTAAGAGTGTCATTCGCATTATGCCGAGTTAGGCTAACGCCTAGGGACTTAGATATTTTCGTAGTTAGCGGACGAGAATATGGCAGCATCTGTTTCTGTTGCGTTATTATTTTTCGGTTGCCCCCAATAACTTTGTCAGTATATGGTGAACTTGGGAGAGGATTACAGTCTGGATGATGAATTATTTATTGTTGATGTTAATTACACCTTTGAAGCAACAGTTGCAAAGGGTTTTGTTACTCAGTTTATTGTTCATCTCTCCTCGTTAAAAGGATGCGATTTATGCTTGGTTGGGTGCTTGGTTGGTTGGTTGGGGTAGTTCGTCTTCTCCTCTGTAAGTAGAAGGCTACAAATATGAGAAGTTTGTCAAAAGAAAGCAAATAATCCGTCCTTTGTGTAGGCGTATTTGTAAAGACCGAGCTGGGTCCTAAATGACCGAAATTAACAAAAAATGACCATTTGCAACAATCAGCAACAATCACCCAACAATGCCTCAACAATACATGACGTCATGATTGTTGCCCAAATTTTTTTCGTGGAAGCCTCGAACATGTCGGGAACGTCCATCAACAATGTACTAGTGGCAGCAATAAACAAGGAGCAAGTCAATGACTTGACATGTTATAATATAATATAATATAATAAAATATTTGACTAAAAATAAATTAGTCAGGAGAAGGAAGGGGTCAAGACCCACTAATACCCATCCTTGAATTTAAGAAATAAACTAAAACACAGGCCGGAGGAAAGAGCAGGTTGGAGGGGGAATTTCATATAGAAAGTTGGACATGTTCAGGCCTTTTTAGGAATTTGGTAAGTGCAACCGATGCAAGGTTTTGTCGAAAGGTAGCCACGTTCTTGCTAGTAACTAGTGTGTCAGGTAGGGAGTTCCATACCCGAATGACTCTAATAGAGAAAAAACTACGTCTGGACTCAGTAAGAAATGTCGGACAAGCAAGCTTAAGTGAGTGGCCTCGAGTGGACAGAGCCGGACTGGCATCGAAGAACGGCAGATCAATGCCCACATGGCCATTTAGGATCCTGAATGTTAAGATGAGATCGAACTTCAACCTGCGAAGTTCCAGAGAGTCGAGGCCAAGAAGGGATAATCTTTTCGCGTATGAGATTTTCTCAAAGCCTCTAAGGCGCTGGACGCGCTCAACCATATCAATATCCTTTAGTAGGGAAGGAGACCAGACCGGAGTCGCATATTCAAGAAGAGGTCGGACGAACACTTTAAAGGCCCACAGCTTAATGTCCCTGTTTCCGGAAATGAAACAACGATTTATGATAGCCAGACGACGGTATGCAGAGGCTGTCACCTTGGCACAGTGGAGTGATGGTTTAAGGTTGGTAGTAAACCAAACACCAAGATCACGAATGTCGGAAGTGCGAGGGAGGGGCTCGCCATTAATTGAGTACGCAATACAAGCGTTAGAATTACCAATACAGAATGCCTGGCATTTTGCATCAGATAGCGGCAATTTCCAAGTCAATGCCCAATCATGGATATGATCAGCAATGGTCTGGACATGAACACTATCAGCCAGTCTAATGACCTCCGAACTAATCTTGAGATCATCTGCAAATTTAAAACCAATGACCGAGTTAGAGTTACAGTTTAAGTCGTTTAAAAAAATGACAAAGAGGAGAGGACCCAAAACGGATCCCTGGGGCACACCGCTTGGGACCCTTGCCTCAGACGAGAAGGAACCCTCCACCAAGACGCGCTGTGATCTGTTTCTGAGGAAATCGGTGAGCCATGATTTGAGCTGACCTGTGAAACCCATCGCCTCTAATTTTATAAGGAGGCCACGGTGGTTAACGGACTCAAAGGCTTTTTGGAAATCGAAATAGATAACATCGGAGTTTATACCAAGGTCAAGCGCACTGGTCCAAGAGTCTAAGGCAAGCAACAGCTGGTAGGTCGATGAACGGCCAGGCATAAAGCCAAATTGGTCAGGTTTTATTAGATTATGCTTCTCCAAGTATTCAAGCATTGTTTTTCTAATAATAGCCTCCATCATGCGACATGGAACAGACGTTAAAGCAATTGGCCGATAGTTCGATGCATTTGCAGCGTCTCCTTTTTTAAAAACGGGGACCACTGTCGCAGTGCGCCAAATAGAAGGTAGGGAACCAAGTTGGAAGGAAAAAGAAAAAATTTGAGAGAGCGGAAAACAAATTTCATTTACGATTTGCTTATAGAAAAAAGCTGAAAAACCATCAGGGCCAATAGAGTGGCTTGGCTTTAGCCGAGAAATTGTGTTTCGCACCATAGCTACAGGGAAAACCACTTACTTTATTTGTTTATTTGTTTGTTATACGCCTTTGTTCACTATTGTTGGCTGTAGGTTGGCAACGAGCTCTATTAATAACAACGTTTACCATTATGGTGGTTTGCATTGGTTGTTACGTCTGATTTCAATTTGTGCTATTTTATTTCCTACGTTAGTATTTCTTAAGTTTCTATAATTATTCGTTCATATTAAACCAGGTTGGTTTAGAATTATTTTAAATTTCCTGATTTGTTTGTGGTGGTTTGCTGACGATTATTTGCAGCCTGATTTTCCACGTTCAGCTCTAAATTTTAATATGCGTTAATTGTGTTGGGTTCAAGTTTTCGGTTTTCCAGTTTCCACTTTTAGTACGTTGGAATTATTTAAGTGTAACAGTTATTATACGTTAGTTTTAGTTTGCGTTGAAGGTTTAATATTTCATTTAGTAGTTTTAATTGCTGGCTGGTAAATTTAGTTCGTAGTTGTAACAGTGTAAGTGTATAGTTGTTGTAGTTAGTAATTTTAGTTGGTGGTTAGTGTTGTTTCACTCCTTTGGTTCGTTGAATCCTCGCATCAACTTAGTAATTTTAGTTGGTGGTTAGGTTAGGTTCGGTACATAGTTGTTATAATTAGTAATTTTAGTTGCTGGTTGGTTTTAGTTGTTGTAGTTAGTAATTTTAGTTGATTCATCGAACTTATGTAGCTTAAATTCCTTACTAAGTGTAACTACTTTCATCGTTATTTTTAGCTCCAAATTTTAATATGCGTTAATTGTGTAGGACTAGGTTCGGTAAATTTAATTCGTAGTAGTCACAGTTGTTGTAGTTAGTAATTTTAGTTGATTCCTGTTGCCTTATTTTGTGTAACTGTTTTCATAAGTTAGTTTTAGTTTGCTTTCAAGGTTTAATATTTCACTTAGTAGTTTTAGCTGTTGGTTCATCAGCTGTTGCGTAAATTTATTTCAAATTGCCTGTAACAGTTGCAACAAGTCTTTAAAAAAGGAGTTGCGACCTTACGTTATTATTAACTTATTATTTGTGTTTTGGAAGAAATTACCTTAATCAAATTAGTGTTGTTTCACTCCTTTGGTTTGTTGAATCCTCGCATCAACTTATTTCGTATTGCCCATAACAGTTGCTCCTTTACATTGTTATTTTATGCTTTTTTGGGGGGAAGAAATAAGCACTGGTTCTGCAAACTGTTGTAATGCACCTTTCTTATTTTGCTTCATCCGCCATTTCATTATTCTTCTTTGTTAGTTTAAGTTATAAAAATGCCTAGAAAAAGGAAAAGTAATTTAACTGGACAAAAAAATGCTAAACGTGCTCGTGATCAGCGCAATAAAGAGACTGACACTGAACGTTCTCACAGACTACATGTTATCTCTGCTGCAAAGCAAGTTCATAAAATAAATGAATCTCAAACCGAACGCTTTCATAGACTATCAGCTAAACTAGTTGCAGAGCATGCTCGACTAGCTCAACAGACTGAAGTCGAGCATTCTGACAGATTAGCAACTAAACTG
>JAHWFP010076616.1:0-11946 GCA_023313725.1 Lithobius niger
ACAATCTTTTAAGAATAGCTTGTAGTAATACCTTAATGGTAGTTAAATTACGGGTGTGGGCGGATGGGTGCTACTGATTTAATGTCACACTAACATATTCATGCATCCTATTCTATGATGGCTACTTTACTCTCAAACATTACATTTCGTTTTTTAAGAACATTAACTACCTGAATAGAAGTACAAAGTTGTTTTCTGGTACTCACCCATGTACACGTAAATTTAGTTTCGCTCACAACCATTTTCTTGGTTGTGAAAAAAAAACGAAAAGAAAGTTAACATAATCTTGTGCATCATTACAGAAGAGTTGCGGCAGTCTATGTTCTGCTAACTGACAATTGGATGGCCTTGAAACCTAATTATAGGGTGACATTTTAGAAGAGCAAATTTCTATTATTGTCAGTTTTCTGTTATTTCAGGCTACAATAAATTAGGCATTGTGTCTAAACAGAAAAATAACAATTTGTGTGCATCAATGCTTTTGCTAATATCAAAGACTTCATTAAAACACCTTTGCATCGTGACTACAGAATATTACGGTGGTCAGAAATTCTTCTAAAGCCTCCAATAGGTAACACGTTAAAAAATATTCATTAGCAAAAGATAGGAATTTCTGTAATTTGAAAGACGGCATAAACTGGACCTGACAGCTGGATTCAAAAGTCATCAAGTACAGCATCGAACTGCATTTGAAGCAGAATTATGAAGAGTATTACAATTCTACTCAGTTATTGTTTTAAAAGAAATCATAATACGGATATGGGTGCAAAGGTAGCTGCGAGTGCTGGGGCATCAGATTTGATAGCCTACCTTGTCCAAGCTGTACATCTCTTGTTTCGTACAGACCCAGGCTCGATCCTGGTGATTAGAAGTGTATACGTACGGGTTTTTCTCCGGTTGTTTCCCGCCTGGTACTCCGGTTTCCTCCTTCATGCGGCCAAAAAAAATGTAATAAAGGTGGTACTTCTTCCACTCAACATCTGCCGCTTGGGGCTTTGGGTGGGTGGATGCCCCATGCTTTGTCTATTTCTATTTCTATTTCTAATATTCTCCAAATGCAAGGTTTGTGCCTTTGCATACTGATTGTTCCTTCGATACCTGTGGAGAAATTAATGGTAAACATAGCATGACGCCAAAGTAGAAAATATATGATTCCTTTAGTAACTTCCATATTTATTCACACTGGCCAAAACAACAAACCTTAAAGCTGTAACTGATATCCACCCAAAGCAAAAACTGGTATAAGAGCAGACGCCAAGTTTCCAAAAAGGGTCGGCCTTTCAAAGTAGTGATATCATTCAACCAGGGAAAGGCCGCCAAGGTCAATCCTATTAGCCTCCTGTGTCAATACTGTTTGCGAATTGGTCACACCCGACTTACTCACTGTTTCCTTTTGCGGGGGGTTGACCCTCCTGAATGTTCTTGGTGTCGACGGCCACTTACGGTCCGGCACTCACTTGTTGATTGTCGCCATCTTGATGGTGTTCGTCGTCGGTTCCATCTTCCGCATGACATTGCGCGTCAGTTGGGCGATAAGTCTGTCCTCCTGTCCGGTGTTTTTCAATTTTTGCAGGAGGTACAGATGTATGACAAGATTTAGATTAGGGGTTTGAATAACATCTCTGTAATGTGTGGTGCAGTGGCAACCCGGACCACTGCACTGTGACTGAGGTTGGCGCTAATGACCAAGTTGTCGACGCGCCATTCAGCCTCAATCCCCCCCCCCCCTATCAGCCAATTTAACCGCACCTACTAATACTACTAATAGTTCGAAAGTTAAATGAAAACTAGAAGATTGCTACTAGTGGTAGCAATCATCAAGATTTCATTTAACGTCCAAAGTATTATTCGGTGCAATTAACTTGGCTAATAGGATTAACCTTGGCGGCCTTTCCCTGGTTGAATGATATCACTATTTTGAAAGGCCGACCCTTTTTGAAAACTTGGCGGCTGCTCTTATACCAGTTTTGGTTTTGCGTGGATATCACAACTTTCATAGGCCTGTGAATACAAAGAATTCCACTGTCTAATAGTCACCTCTACCTTTTTTGTCTAGAGTGTCTTTAAATTTTCTAATTCATAATTTTTACGTTGCCATTGCCCAATTAGCCGTTGCACCAGCCAAATAGACGTGGTTTGGCTTATTGTATGCCCATGTTGCACATGCTTAAGTCTATTTTTGAGCGCACTGGCTAACAAACGCTGATTTTCGATCGCTTTGCTCACTCAATCAGCGCATCCCCCTTCACTTGGCCCTCCCGAGGTTAACGTTAATCATTCAATCACGAACACATACTACAAACTAACGAATGGTAAATGTTCATACAGTTCTAATATTCTGGCGGCAGACGAAGATTACTAAAACTTAACAACTCACCAGCTGTTTAAAATTACTCGCCACTTACACTAGACTGCAAGAACAGTAAGTCTACATAAAATAAAATGTCCGCGTCACGTTATTGAGGTCACTTTTTCTTCATAAAGAATACGTTCCCATCTGTCCTGAAGATGTGAATTTTGTTTCCTAATCTTCTTTCCAGCAAAATTGTCCCTTTTATAGTGGTGGGGCAGATATTTCAGTTTGGATTCGTGTACCGTAAAAAAACAAGACCAAACCTATGCAATAAAAGATAAAGATATTCTGTCGCTTAGTGAACCACCTATTTGCAAAAACAGTTCATTCTGACGATGAAGTAGTGAAACGATAAGAGTGTAACACTTAAGCATGTTATCATCTACCGTTGGATGACAATACAAACAATGGTTACAACAATAATTTTGCACTTACGAACCAGTTCAGGGCCACATGCTTCTAGCTGCAACCCCCATAAAGGCACTTCCCCATATGACGCTTTACCTGTCTGCCAAAATTTAGATCTGGTAACTTTCCCTAATGAGCTGTAGAGATGTCTTTATACCCTATGAGAATTAACATGGGAGCCTGGTGATTCGCTAGTTACTAGACACTAGTTACTAGTTACTAGTAACACTCAACGTTATTGAGGGCAAATTTTCTCTATAAAGAACATGTTCCCACATTTTGTGTTGAGGTTTTCTTTGTTACTGGACCCAAGACACCTGATTCAAGCGATTTGCAAAGAATTCTACCGCATGGAGAATTTACACCAGTATGCTTAAATCACGTATAAGTTGGTTTCAGTTAAAAGACACAGTCTGCTAGTAAGCCGCCATCTGACAACAATTACGCTCTAACAATTACGCTGTAATGAATAAGCTCAAACAACAATAAAACGTCTACTTGGCGGTGACACACTAGCGTGTGTCTAGATAATCTCACTTTTCATGTAACATTCTAAACAACAATGAGCTTATAGTATGACCAAATTATATGTAAAGTGAAACAATTAAACAGCAATTACTAATTTTCACGTAATTGTAAAAACTCCTTACCCCAATATGATAATTACTTGTTTCTAAGAGGCACAGAACCTGACTGCGTCGTTTAATGGGTATATTAGACCTTATCGAATTATCGAGCATGATAGAATGCCAGTGGCTGCGAATGTCTTACTACTTTTGGTTCCAACGCTAGCACACAGTCTCCTAACTTAATAGATAAGGTGGTGTTCTGCTGGATATGGGCACTTTTTAATTCAAAGAAATATTCTGCGATCTATCTTTTTTCCAAAAGTCCCATTTAAACTCTGTAAACGTTGCTATTGTAACACCAATGCATTTTTACTTCTGACTGGCACTGTCACACCTTCCTTTTCAGGCAGGGAAACAAATCTTTGACATATTAAGATATGCCAGTGAGAGTGGTTCAGGATCGTTGATGCCACCGTAGACTGAAGTTAAAGGCCTTAAATCCAGTATGGCATTTTAGGAAAAAGGTGCGAAGTACTTCAAAGGACAGGCAAGGCTCTCCAAGTACTCTTTCCAGGCATGATTTTACCTAGGGCATCCAATCCCGAGGCATATTTGTATTCCCGTGATTTCGGGATTCTTTTCTCTCAATCCCGAGATCCCAGGATTAATCTCGAAATTTCGGGAT
Source organism: Lithobius niger (assembly GCA_023313725.1). Classification (NCBI taxonomy): domain Eukaryota; kingdom Metazoa; phylum Arthropoda; class Chilopoda; order Lithobiomorpha; family Lithobiidae; genus Lithobius; species Lithobius niger. The sequence goes on from JAHWFP010076616.1 coordinate 4,016, forward strand.
TTATTCTTATGATTTTCATTGGCTAAAACAACTACATGAAAGGAAGTTTACGTTCGATAAATTCATTGTTTAAAACACTCACAAGATGAAACTAAAGTGAGCATACTTAGTTTGTAGCATTATCTTGGTTTATTTGAAATGCTCTGCTGTTTTTTTCAAACTTTAAATCAATGGGAGTGTTTTGAATTTGTTAATTTTTAATCTAGTTATGATACGTTTTGCATACTGTAGGCTGTACTGTTATTACTGCAATCCACGAGCAACTGATAAAAAACTGGCCACATTGGAAGATCTACTCATGTAGGAATAGGCCTAAACACCAACCAGTGATGGAACACATGTAGGAACTAGGCCTAACTCGAAACAGTGATGGAGCACCTCCTTCACTGTTCACTCAATGTGAACTCCTGATGCTACTTGTGGTTGTCGTATTACCAGTTTCGTAAGACTATACGATTATAACTTTATGAACTTTACCGAATTAAACCAGTACCATAACTGTTAACGGACAGGGAAGAAAGATGCAATGGTGTCTGTGAGAATTGTTAAAGTGACCATTAAAGAACCCCTTGTATAAAAGATTAGTAGTAAAAATCCCTTAAGCGGTAAAACATGGATGTAAGCCTTAAAAAACATTACTGCTCTGAAAGAACAGATGCAAGAAGAAACAACGTAAGCCATCAGCGTCACACTGTTACGTGTAAAAGAATCTCCAGCTCCCCCCCCCCAAAAAAAAAAACAAGCTGGAGCGTCTCTGCACGTATTAGTTCGACGTTGATGGCTTACATGTCCGTTTCTTGTGTCTGTTCCTTCGGACCATTAAATTTTCTTACGCCATTGACCTGTACGCCATTTAGCGCTTACACGTTCTGTACTACTAAGAGGCCACGACAGCCAATAACAGTTTGCATATGAACCTTCTGCAAACAATGCGCTCATTGATAGCACGTTTGAATACTTGCCATCCTCTAAGAATTTAAAAACGTTTTCTCAAATCGGAAAGTGTTAATGATACACCAGCAAGCAACCGTATCAGTGCATTTTCGTAATGAGCAAATTAGTAAACTCAGACTTACCTGGCAACACGATTGGGATCTGTCTAATAACCCGCACCACCTGTCTCTCTTCTTTACATTCATTTCATGTTTTCATAAATTTACTTACGGCTTCTAGGCCATTTCAACATTGTGCATACCTGCATGAAGTTAAGAAACAAACGTTGATTTCAACTAATATCGTCTAATTTTAACTAGTCTGGTACTTCTTATGATCTTACAGAATCGATAACGACGAGTGTTCTACGTGTTTCCCACGAATTCTAGAAATTGGTCCCTGCATGTAAAGTCCAAATTCCCTGATGGAAATTTGCCAAATTCCCTTATTCCATTGCAACAATACATTTTGTTGTTAGAATACTTATACCGTTAGTGTTAGTATGATTTGTAAATATTTGTTAATGTTTCGAATATTTCCTGACCATGAATTCGGTAATTTTCATGTAAATTTTTGTTTTTCACGTTACTTGCCTCGTGGACTACAGTAGTATACTTGCAGTTTAATTTCCGTTGAGCTTTTTGTAAATGTACATCTGATCTATAAGAGACCGGCAACTTGATGACTGTAGGGCATAGCTTACTAAATTAGAGTGAAATTATGGTGCAAGGTATTCTCACTGGACAAAAGCTGTTTGCTTGTTTGTCGATATTAATTACGATGAGTTTCTAGTTTGAAATAAAGGAATGCGCAATATGTAAGCAATTAAATGTATGAAAAATAACGATAGGGAAAATAAAACAAGAAGTAAACAATAATTTAAACATTGCTGCAACATCATCGTCATTTATTGCCGTTTCCAAAATTTGCCTATATTCTCGCACAAACAAAAGATTATAGTTGAGATCAATCAACGATTGAAAACACAGAAACATCTCACATAGAGAATTCAAACTCCAACGTGGTGGCCATTTTCAGGTTTGTCGAATCGAAAAGAAACTGTCAAATGCTAGAATTTAGAAATCAATCCGCCTTACCCAACTGTAGTAGGAATTGTTATCTCATTCTCATAAATCGACGCCATCATTCCAAGCGCAGCACACCTTCTTATCACGAGCCACAATGGGATGCTCTCCATCCGCATCGTTGCATAGCTACTGGATACACAAAACTCGAAAGCCACATGCTCCTTTAAAGGCAAGAAGCAAGCGGTATTATCTAAGTAAAAGCTAGTGTGCATTTACAAAACGTTGTGAGCCGTTGCATAACGCATCTTATACATGTGAAAGATGATGTAACAGCACTGGTTTCTAAAGATGCCAATAGTTGAACACGTAACGAAAATGTTTGGATGGCCTAGCTGGTTTGAATGCTTATAAAATATCAAGGTCGACACTTAGGCCTGATCATACACCTGTTCATTAAAATAAATACATCCAAGTTTTCAAACAGATTTGGGGTTTCTTCAAGGCAGAGACTCTGCTGATACAGGCAACGAGTCAAGTAACGAACAAACGCACAACGTTTCTGAGGAACTCTCCTACGTTATCAACCATAAAACAACAAACTTGTTCGTACAATAAAAGCTTGATTAAACAAATTTTAAAACGAAAATAAAAGAACATTTAGGTAAAAAAGGTAATGGGGAGATAAAGTACCTAAAGAAGACTAACTCAAGCTCAAGCAATGGAAATGCACTGTCAACAAATATGAAGTTTTACTTAGTTTCCTAGGACTTTATGTTTCTTCAGATGTTTTTTTCACTCTGCCTTAAACACCCCTTCAATGTGTTAAGCAGTGAAAACATTTAGGAAATTTGATTTTTGCTCTTTAAAGTTTTCTGCGAATTAATTTGTATATATATAATATATATATATACATACACACATGTAATCAATTTTAAAGCTTATTAACGTAGCTATCTTGAATTAAACAAGTGTTGCTTTATGCATGGTTTGAAGAGCATTAGTCTGAAATGTTGGAGTTTTGCTTGTCATTCGCCCATTGGCTTCGTTTGTCCCATCTTGCTTTTTCTCACTTACAATAAAGGATACTACGATTAACGCTTGCATTACGTGTGCTTGACAATAACGCAATCATTTATTCCACCAAACCCCAAAGAAATTATGCTCAAGCAGAAAACTGGAAAGCATCGTTCCTGATTGCTATATGAAATTAGTATTAAAAACGTTTAAGCGTATAAAATACGGATGTAAGCCTTAAAACACTTAAAGCTGTAAAGTAACAGATATTAGAAAAAAGACATGTAAGCCATCAGCGTCGCACTAATGCGTGTAAAAGAATCTCCAGCGACCCAAAAAACAAGCTAGAGATTCTTTTACACGTATTAGTGCGACGCTGATGGCTTACATGTCTTTTTCTAATATCTGTTCCTTTACGGATTTAAGTTTTTTAAGGCTTACATCCGTATTTTATACGCTTAAACGTTTTTTAATACTAATATTCATTATTTTTTTCTTGTCTCAGCAAGAATAACACAGAAAAGAATACTGTATTCACCTAAAATTAACTGTTATAAGAAAGCATTTTTATACTCAATTTTAAAAACTATAAAATTTGATAATCGGTTCTTTGGTTAGATCTGTACGTGAAAGCAAAATTTCCCCAAGAAGAACAACAACAATAATTGTAGTCACATTAAAATAGAATTCAAAAGGCCATAGGCCTTCATCATACGTATGTTTTATGTTGTAAATTTGAGCATCGGTTCGTTGGTTCGTTTTCAGGATTAGTACAGATGTTACGGGCCAAAATTTCGGCTAATTATGAACATCGAGCGTTGGAAATTTGGTACACAAGTCAATTCTTAGCTAATAAATCGAACTAGCTATGGAATCTCTCGAGATATCCCCTAAGGCCCCCTCCTGCCCCCCCCCCCCCCCACCACACTCACCTGTAGTACTACGAATTTTGGTACTATGAATTTTGGCCAACAAATGACCAACAAATTCTTGCTGTTCGTGCTAAAACGTGAATTGGTACACAATTCATTCTTAGCAGTACAAATCAAACTAGAATTTATTGTTCCTCAACCTCATAGCGAGGACACGGGGAAGCACTGGATGGTGGGTGTAGCTCATGGGGTTCAATATGTAGTAGGATTTCCACTGCTACAATGGATGCTTTTAGTACATTCATCAAGAATTTGTTGGTCATTGATGCTTCATGGGGTGTCCAGGTAGGGTGGGATGCTGGTGGAGGCTTTGGTGGTATTTCAAGGGATCCATGGCTGTTTCAATTTCTAGCACTTGGAATGATCTGTGTACCAAAATGCATGCTTTCAGTACGATCAACAAGAATTTTTCGGAAATCAACCTCACGGAGTGGGAATAGGGGGAAGCGCTGAGGGGCCTTGGAGGACATCGCGGAAGTTCCATAGCTAGTTTGATTTCTACTGCTAACAATTACTTGTGTACCAGATTTCATTCTTTTAGCACTATCTGCAAGAATGTGTTCGACTGGCCTCAAGGAGGGAGCACGGGGTGGGGGTCGTTGTGGTGCCTTGTAGATTATGTCGAGGGGATTCCATAGATAGTTCAATTTGTACTACTATGAATAACTTGTTTATTGCAATTCAAGCATTTAGCCCGAACTGCAATAATTTGTTGGTCAAGCATCAGAGTGGGGGCACAGAGGAGCGCTACAGGGCTCCTTGGGATATTTCGTGGGGGTTCCATGCTTGGTTTGATTTGTAATGCTAAGAATGACTTGGTGCCAAGTTTCATGCTTTTTGCTCAATCCACAAGAATTTGTTGGTCAAACCACAGTGAGGGGGCACAGGGGGGCGCTAGGGTCCCTTTTTGGGTATTTCATGTGGGTTCCAAGGATGATTCGATTTATGCTGCCAAGAATGACTTCTCCACCAAATTTCATGATTTCAGCTTGATCTGTAAGAATTTGTTGCCAAAGCCCTTGGGAGGGTGCTGGGAGGAGGGGAAGGTGCTGATGACACTTGGGGGTATTTCATGGGGTCCAAGACTTGTGTACCAAATTTCATGTTTCTAGCTCGATTTGCAAAAATTTGTAACTCCACTTAATGATTTCTGCCCAGTGCTCTACAATAGTAATTGCTCTGCCGACGAGAATACTGCAGTCCCATCAAAATCGTGTTCAAAAGGCCCTGTTTGGTGTTAATACCTACATTTTAAGCTATAAAAATTGAAAATAAGTTCATTGGTTCGATCTCTAGGTTAGAGTAAAAGTTATAGCCCGTTTGGCTTTCCGTGTCAAGAATATTGTAATTACATTAAAATAGCCTACGAAAGGCTCTATACCTTGTCCATACCTACGTTTTAAGCTATAGAACTCGAAAATCGGTTCAGTGGTTTGATCTCCAGGTAAGGGCAAAGAGTACATTAATGATTTCTGTCCACTGCTCCGCAAAATAATTGCTCTGCTGACTAGATACTGCAGTCACATCAAAATCGTGTTCAAAAGGATCTGGTCGGTATTAATACCTACATTTTAAGCTGTACAAATAAAAAATCGGTTTATTGGTTCGATCTCTAGTGAGAGCAAAAGGTCTAGGCCATTTAGCTTTCCGTGTCAAGAATATTCTAGTTACATTAAAATAGCCTGCGGAAATTCCTAGACCGTGTCCATACCTACGTTTTAAGCTATAGAACTTGAAAATCAGTTCAGTGGTTCGATCTGCAGGTGAGAGCAAAGAGTCCCAACAACAACAAGAAATGGCCATGCTGTGGACGCCGAATGGTTCGATTATTGTCATTAAAATTTGTAATGCGGTGAAATAGTTATGACATGACCCCAAATACCGAATTTCGTTGGTGTATGCCAATTCTGGGCGAAACTATAGGAGTTCAAAATTTGATGTTTAACATGGAAGTTCATGCTGAGGCTTACATAAGGACCGCTGCGGCGGTCTTTGATAAGTCCTGAGATAATACAGATTTCGGGGGAAGGACGGAAATTTAATCTGTGTAACTCGAAAGTGTGAAAGACATGTGGTTTCCAATGAAAATGTTACGTACTCCAGAGAGACAAAACACAAACAATGCAAAAGGCTAAAATAAAGTCACTTTTCTGCAATATTGAAAATTAATTCATATTTTTTCTTGAACAATTTAAAAAAAAAACTGGTTTAAAAAAAAGTATATTTCTAATTTAGTCTGCTCTCTCTTCTATGTCTGTTAGATCTTCTACTAGTTCGTCTACTTCTGCATTAGTTTCAGTGTCTGGAACTGTAACAATCAATAAAAATTTTGCGTTAAACAAGTACAGAGAGACAGAGTAACTGACGAAACGTCTACAATTTTGAAACGAAAAGTGACAGCCTGAGAAGGATACGGGTTAGGCAAGAAGTAGGAAGGAATGAAAAGTAGAAGACATAGGGGGTTGAGGCTTTATGGTGCATCGAAATCTAGGTAATTAGCCCCAACCTCAGAAAAAATGATTCTGCTTCAAAACTATCAGGGATTGCTACCAGTCGTCTGGTGTAATACCTGAATAACAAGGCAGTCACCGTGGCCTAGTGGTGCCAACCAGGAAAAAAGAGGGGTTACGAGACGTCGAATCGTTGTCAACCCCTTGTATCAAGTATAAACTAGTGATCACTTCTCGCTAGATGGTCGATGAGGCTGAAGGATCTTCCAGGGTCTAGTCATAAAGGGGATAGTGTGGTTCGTCCCTGTGGACCTCAAAGACCAACAGACCAGTCGCTTTATTTAATATGACAAAGCTGTCTACCAGAAATCATGCTAGGCAGAATTATTTTCTAAGTACATAGAAGAGGTGCATTTAGCTTTCTTTGGCTCAAAACTGTCTTCCGACTAACTAGAAGTACTGTTTAGGCCATTGAAGGAAATGGACGTTTCCTCATCAAAAAGAAGGATCTCGTTTATTCATGTGTTTATTTGGTGTTAAAGGGCATATGATCTCTACAGTCGGTTTAACTTCCCTGTTGGTGATTGTCTCTCTAGGTTGCTATTAACTCTTTACCTGTACTGGTTCTTGTACGACTTTTACCATTCAAGGAGGTAGGGCTCTTTTCATGTTCAGCCCAAGTCATGCTGGATGGATGAAATTCCGATTAATTCCTGGGAAAAGGATTCCTGAGGGTTTCTTTGCAATCTTACGTCACATTATCTACTTAAGGGTTGCATGAAATGCGTTTGGTAATGATGGCATAAGCCAAAGTTCGTGTTCTCTTTTACGGTTGGAAAAATGGCGGACACGACTCCAATTTTTTTTTCACTACCAGTGCTGAGAGTTGAAGTTCAGTATTTCGGTACTTTCTCCCTCGGAGTCTTGGAGGCAAAAAAGTATAACAAAGTGGATGGAAACTGTTGAGTAACAATGCACTATAGTGCTATAAAACGTGAGGTCCAATTGATTTGTTTTTATTGAGCCTAAGAAGCCTGTATGCTATTCGCTCATGTTAAATTACTACTTACGCTATTACACAGACCCACACTACAATACCAGGATATCACAGAAGTGGAAGAATACAACTACCGCCAACGTTCCGTGCAGGGGTGTAGGAAAACCGGGAAAAAACCGACATGGCCCATCACCTACCAAAACGTTGAGTGTCCCTGCAGAACCCTATGACCCTGCGTAACACACGCCTCCCTGGACCAACATGTGGTGGGACACCCAGAATCGCCCGTAGTGGATCACTACCCAAATCAGTACCAAACCGTTGGTACCGATTCAACAAGGAGCAGTCTAGCAGAAAATGGTGAACCGTTTCCTCTCCTCCCCCCATACCCACACAAGGCCAACCTTGCCCAGCCCAAGCGAGCCCAATACGCTCTATGCTGTGCATGGCCTGTACGAAGACGAGATGCTCAGCTCGCGTCCCGACGAAAAAGGCTGTTAAGAGGGCTCGGGACCGCAATCGACGGATGCACTCCAAACTGCTACCCTGTTTCTCCACCAGCCAACCTTACACTCCA
>JAHWFP010076617.1:0-25383 GCA_023313725.1 Lithobius niger
ATAAATAAACTGGGCTTATACTATACCACTGCTTGTCTTTGGTAAATGTTTGCCTTTTAAAGCCATAGAAATAAGGTATTAAATTTCGTATACGTAAAATTTTGTCAAATTCGTTTTGGCGAAACGGGACTGGTCCCTGAGGGCAAAACTGTTAATCTGCTTTTTTTTTGGTGAAACGGGATTTGGCGAAACGGGAGTTCACCCTTTGAACAGGAGGGCTGGCACGTTACCCGGCTGTTGGCGTTCGGCCAAGTTCCGGTTTAGACGGAAGTTGACTGGACGCCAAGCAGCTTATGTAACTGCAAGGTGCACCATGAGCGTTTATTCGTAAATAGCGTGTTACACCGATACTTTATAAAATTAAACCACTTTTAAATAACAAAATAAGTTAATAGTTTTTAACGCGTTAGTTACGAGTCATTTAAGGTATGGAATTGAAACTTACGGTTTTGCCCTAGACTTTCAGATTAACAAACTCCAGAAGACACAAAACAAACATGTACAAATTTTTCTTGCAAATAGCAATATCTATAAATCTACTGTAAGCCTGTTTAAGGAAAATAAAATATTGAATGCCTCCAGTTTACGGAACTACGCAATTATTCTTAATAATTACTTTAACTACTAGCACAGAATAAAACGATAAATAAAAAATGAAATACAGAATGGATTCTACTATAAGATATAAAGTTCCAATAATTAAAAATAACTTTAGCCACATGTGTAAAGAACACTACATTCCAACAATTTTTAATTAACCTTTCACCAGTTTTAAGAAACTTAACAAGCTTTAGAAAAATAAAGTATTTTATAAAGAAATGGTTAACTGATATTTAATTTGTAAAAATACGTATCATTTTACTTGACCTCAGCTTTCTACGGTTTTGCTGAGAAACTATGCAGCTTTTTATGCAGTAAATTTATATAGTAAATTTATGTAATTGATTGTTTCTCTTGTTTTAATTTTTGTTTTGAATTAGGCTAATGAATTAATTCAGTGTTGCTGTTATGACCGTGTGTGTATCGAAACATTGTATTAATTGTTATTTGTTTTAGGTTAAGATGGTAATTTAAGTATGAATGAACCCATACAAGTACTTTTTGTACTTCGGGTCACATACTGAAAGTAAATTATTGTATATTATTAAATAAAAATAAAAAATAAATAAATAAACAATTAAGTTTGACAGTGTTTGTTTGTTTTCAATCTGCATAATAAGATCGTTGGAATCAAGATTACTACTTTTAAGTAAAAATCTAACAATCACTTTAAACTTGCGGCGCACGACGCTTATCATGGCTACGTTCAAATGGTTCAAAGGGTTAAGCGCTTCCGGTCATCTGCCCGAGGAAGCCCTAAGGCCCTATGGTCAGTTCCAATGTGACCGGCAACAATAAGACCTCTGTAAATGAAAACAAAACACTGATTAAGTATTCTCAGTGATTTACTTTCTGCCAAAAATTGCGAAAGTAACCGGACTAAAGGTTTCAACTTAGTTCTACAAAAGCGTATTTATTTATTTCCCATAGAAATATTCAGACGTCAGTACCTGGAGAACGGGTCCAGGAAAGGGATTGTGGTTGCATCGAGCTCGGGGTCGCTGATTGAGTGAGCGACGGAAACGAAAATCAGCGTTTGTTAGTCAGTATACGCAAAAATTTGATTGGTTCGGTTTCCATTGTGCATTTAAAACTACCCGTGCTTGTTCTTCTATATAGGGCAGTGACAGGACGTAGTATTATTGTATATAACTCTATGGTGGAGCCAGTTACTGGGTTAGCTGCATGGTGCACTGGTGGGGGAAAAGAAGAGCGTCTTACTGAAGCCAATGCTATTAGACTGGATTTCTTACGCCTATAACGCGCGATTTTTGTACATTTGTTGGCAGTTGCTGACATTTTTAAGCAAGTGGAATCTTTATTTTCCAATTAAAACCTAAGCAGCATAAGGGATTGGAGAAAACAACGGTTTTTTAAGCCTACGAAATCCACTCTCAAAGCACTGGCTTGACTAGAAGTGCCGTTGTTTCACCCACCATTTCAATCTAGTGCCCCTTGTAGGTATCGCTCTTGTAGCAATATGACGTCACTTGACGCTGCTCTATAGTTATCGTACATAAGTTAGATGATTTTGTTATTGTTGTAGTACACTTGTATTTTCCCTATGTTTTGGAGGCATGGTCTCTGAGGTTTTACTGCTTCGTATTAAACACAATCTCAGCAACGTCTCAGCCCGAAAGATACTGTTTTAAGAATGCACTATTGAGACTTTTAGTTTTATCTGGGTTGCGTAAGAGCGTAGATCCACGGCCTCGGGAGTTTGAGATTCGCGTTAATGAATACGCGAACTCTGACTCTCAAACATTTTAATTTAAACACTCACGTCACGGAAAAAATATCAAGAACATCGGCCCCAGACACAGCCACGGGTAAACGCCGCTTAGGTTATGACACGCCTGTTTACAAAAACCGGTCCCCCACACCCGCACATCACACCGGCCAAGACTCTACCACAATCGAGGCATCAGAGGTGATGACAACCTGCCATCAAATGACGTGTCCTCGGTTTACAAAACCCGAAGCATAGCCCCAAACAGTAAGGGCTCGTTAACGCAACGACAGTTTTCTAGCTCACTAGCTTTTACTTGTTCAATACTACATCTGATGGCTGCTTCTCGCCTTTACCGGAGTATGCGGTTTTCGAGTTGTCTATACGCATTAGTAACCCTGGCAACGACGCATAACGCAAATCTTCTCCTCGTGCCTTGTGACACGGCGTACGATGCTTGCAACATTTGAACGTCGATTTATGACGACAAGAAAACAATTTTTACTGCAGTAAAAGACGACGGAATGTTTTTTTGTATGCCGGCATTCGATGATTTGTCTTCGATGCGATAGCCACGAAATTGGACGCCATGTTGGTTTTCGAATTCTCGCTGTGAGAAGCTATTTATTCTACCGACGTTTGATCATTGCTAGAAGCTGTACTTTGAGGGAGAATAGCAAATTTCGGAAAAAGCGTGAAATGACAACAATCTTGAAGCAATGTTTAAAATTACTGTAGCACTTTGTTCTTTATCCGTGTTGTTATTTATAATACATACAATTTGTTATCTATTACCGCATTCATTTAGTAGCAACGGGAAAATAATCATAAATAAATAACGGTTGACTAGCAAATAGCTTTCGGCGAGCGAGAAGGCCTTTTTGAGTAAACGCACCCTAACAACAAGCAGCTAAGAGAAAAAGTCAGAAAGATAAGCCCTCTGAAGGTTTAAAGCTACTAAACTGACAATTAAACAACGCTTAATGGGCATTACACAAAGCTGCGGTGCGTTAACGTTACACGCAAAGACAAGGAAAAACGCGACACAACCATCGATAATTGGGATAAAAATGCCCTTCGAAAATACGGACTGACTCGCGCAGCTTTCTATCGACGTTCTTAAAAAGGGACAACAATTCGTTGTCTGGGCCCAGGCAGTCCGGGTTCGATCCTATCCTCGGCTTTCCCCTGGCATTTTCGGGAGAAGGACCGTGTGGTGCCTTGTGCTCATGTCGATCACGGCATGTCAAAGATCCTGGGTTTTCTGCTTAGATTTCTCCAACTAAATTATCCCTCTCATCCGTCGTGGGGCAGATAACCCGAGTTCGTGCCCCCTAACCACACACAACAAAAACAACTTTTGCGGTGATTTGGCGTGTGAAAACCGCACATTAAAGCAAGCCAAACGAGTGATATCAGTTATTCAGACGTTGAAAGAAAAGAAAAAAAAAAGAAGCGATGGTACGGGAAACGCAGATCCGAAAGACTTAGGTCGGGCCTACGTCAGTTTCAACTATATGGATTGTCGCAGGATAACGGACCTGTAATCTTTGGAGAACCGCTGGCTTAGATTCGATCTTTTCCTTGTTTCCAACGTCATTAGAGGTTTGATTTCGGTCGACCAGCCCTTTTTCGATCTCTCTCTACACACACACACACATGCAACCAGGTGGCCAGCGATAAAAATTAGATGGCCCAGGGCTCACTTCTTGAATGTCGAAAGTAAGTACCAGGCCAGTGTGGAACTCACTTAGTGCTGAAACAGTAAATCTGTTTCAGCACTAAGTGAGTTCCACACTGGTAATACTGTGTCTGGATTCCATAGGATGTTAAAGACTCAATCCTTGGAAAATTGTTTGAAGGGGTTTAAGCTTAAATCGCTTAGGTACTGCATAACGAGTGCTCAGCCTGCAAAATCATGACAAAGCAAAAACCATGAAAAAAAAATACGCTAGTATGCTGTTATAGTAACATCAAAGTATTTGTTTGAATGAAAAGTTCAATTGACAAGCTTAAAGCAAATAAAACAATAACAAAAATATTTACAGTGTTACAATGGTTTGGTAAACTTTTGAACTCGGGCTTAATTAGTAACAAATCTAACATTTTTATTGCAATTTTTTTTTTACCCAAACATTGTCGTACCCAAAATGTGGGGAAAACTAAACACGCATCCTTTAAGGGCCGGCACTGTGCACCCGTATCGATTGCGACACCATCAAAATCAGACTTGGCAGGTATAGGCATCAACAAACGGAACGAGGCTCTTTAGAAGGGTAAGAGCGTGTTACACTTTACACCGTTCGTTTCCTAGACGGGCGTTAATTAATTTCATTTGAAAGTATACTTGACTAGCGGAGTCGCTCGTTTCGCTCGCTCATTCCGCGTCGTCTCGCTACGCTCGAGGAGCTTTCATGCTGCAACTCTTGTGCTGCTGACCGACATTTAACATCTAAAACGATCAATCAAATGGTCAGAGTGCAGTACGCGTATTTCGTAAGGCTTCACTGCATAAACAATGACAACCATAAATCATTCCAACAGTCTGGCCATCCGAGAGCTACGTGCGCGTCGATCCATAATTCCAATAATTTCTTTGATTCCAAGAGCATCACAAAATCATGTGCTGATAATTTCGACGCAAACTAATTGTAATTAGGCTATTGCTCACAGTTCGTCCATCACATTCCTAAGCGCGCCTGCATTTCATCTATATCATTCAAAACATACGATTTGTTTGTTTGCACATTTGTATGTCTTCTCCTCAGTAGAAATGCCCTATGAAGGTGAGAGATGAAAGATTGAGAAGAGAGGAAAGCGAGACACATTGAAAAAGTTTACTTTACGAGGAAATCGCTCGCTCTGCTCGCTCAATCCACGCACCACCGTGTTTCAAAACACGAATGTTTGTCACCCTTTTAAAATCAGGTTTCTATGCATCAAGTCAGTTGATATAAAACCAATTTTAATATCTACATGTGTTACGTTGCAAAATACGTCGTCCGTTTAGGTTATTTTTTCCGTGCATCCTTCTCCAGATCATCTCAGTGCGTAACTAATTGCTTCAAGATGATCCATGATTCATGTAATTTCTATACTGATTATTGTACTTATTCCGATTTACTGATTATTTCGACATAAACTAATTGCAAATGTTGCTCACAGTTCGTTCGTCTCATTCCTCAGCACATCTACGTCTTACCTACATCATTCCAAACATACGATTTGTTTGTTTTGACGTTTGTACGTCTTCTCCTCCAGAAGTAATCGCCTACGAAGGTAAGAGATGAAAGATTGGGAAAGCAAAGCGAAACATTTATTGAACATTTATTATTAAGTGGAAATCGCTTGCTTTGCTCGTTCAATCCACACACCTCCGTGCTTCAGAAACACGAATGTTTGACACCGTTTTAAAACTAAATCTCTTGTTTTGATTTTTCCATGCATCAAGTCAGTTAATACAAAACCAATTTTAAGATGTCGTGGTGTGTTGAAAACTACGCCGTCCTTTTAGGTTATTTTTTCCGTGCATCTCTCTTCGCTCGAGGAGGTTCTCATGAACAAACGATGACGTCATGAACAAACGTCATAACTATGACGTCATGAACAAACGTCATGAGGGTTTAAAAAAAACTTTGACGTTAGTTTTTCTGTTTTTTTTTCGCGTTTTGAGGGTCACAATATCAAGTTACAGCTATTAAAATAGGCCTATACCGAGCACAATTTAATTATCTTTCGTTTGGTCCTACTCCCATGTTTGTAGGTGCTTTGGTTCCAGAGGAGTAGACGTACAAACGTGCACATCATACCTCATTAATGATCTAGATAATATTTTTATTGTCTCACACTGCACGAAATACTAATGCTTTGTACATGCACAATTTACAGGTTCCATTGCCATTATAAAAGTAATAACATCAGGATTATTAAAAAATGTTAGTTGTCGTAAGACAACAAAACGTAAAACAAAAAAAACAGATACTACTTAGCTTGCAAATACCCAGTCATTGTTTGAGTACAAAATATATTATCCTGTATGCATATATGATAATATACAAGTTTAGTGGCGAACACCTTCTATTGTATAATTCACTACAGCAGTTGTACACGGCTTCGACCGGTGGTTTTGAGTCGCAGTGCATGTCCAGTGCTTAATTGGGTTAATGGCTAAATTTTATTTTTTTTCGATTCGTGGTTTTGGTTCACCCGAGGTTGCTTCCCAGTTTTCGCTCGGTGTTGCCTGGAGGTTCAGTGAAACGGGTAATTTGTCGTCCTGTAACACTTCCCATTCCCTCTCATCTCCCTACCCGTCCACCTACCTGTCTCTCTACTTCCCTCCCCCCTATTCCTTCCTCCCCCTCCCTGTTCCGTCCCCTCCCTACCTCTCCTTCTACCTACCCGTTTTTCTCTTGAGCGAGCCGTATGCCTGGTCGCTGGTGGCCGATTTTCCTAGCTCGAATCTAAACAATATCCGTTTTGTTCGCCTATTGGCTTATACAATACAGTGTAACTTTGCTGGACGCAATCATTTGTCGACTCCATCTCTTTTGTTACAGCTCCACTTTTAGGCTTACAACACTATACAACAATGACTTGCTCGACACAATCATTATTATTCTCTCACTACTTTGCTTTGCTGTCAACTTTCAGCTATGACACTTCTACTTAGAGTATGATTGTCAGGATTCTCATTTCTTCTGGCATTTTTAATCAGCGATTCTTTCTAGTTTCCTCTTCTATTAGGTTTTTCCTTCTTTCTTATAATATTTTTGTGTAATTATTCTATTGTATTAGCTAATAAAACATACAAGCAAATAACACTAAGCGTCGTGCACCACACGTTTAAAGTGGCTCTTAAAGCGATTTGTAGATTCTTATTGTTGCCGGCCACTTTGCGTGGCCTTTTCCTTTTCTCATACTATCGACCCTTTTTGTTTTTTCGCACCATCATCCAAGAATATTATGTAAATCTATCGGAAATTGTTAGAAACCAATTGTTACAAACCAGTTGTTCAAAACCAGTTGTTAAGAATCGTACTTTGGTGTGTCTTAAGTGTAACAGCATCGATTTCGCATAGAAACACGGCGTTGTTCAGTACAGTATTGAACATTGAAATTTGAATACTTCTTTGCCACAGAAGCATTGATGCAGCTTTGTTTGACGAAAACTCCATTGTTCCGATTTAGCATTGTTACGTTAGAAACTTGCCTCTGTGTCTGCAGCTAAGATTCTTTCGCGCTTATACGTACGGGGCACTCTCTTCTGCAGGCGCACCGGTTTCGTCTGGGGTGGGTCGCTTCTCCTCTGTGCCAAACCTGTCTAGTCGAGTTTACCGCGGAACATTTCCTGATTTCGTGTCCTGTCTTCCGGCAACAGCGGTCGGCCATGAGGTTCCATTTGAATGTCAACCCTACAGTGTCTAGCCTCCTGTCTCTTTCAGGGGGCCGTACATCACTGTATAAGTTGTCGGCAGTGGTACGTTTTGTGCGTGCATCTGGTTTAGATGTTTAAAACGGGCACTACTTCTTGTCGCCTCCTCCCTTCTTGACACTATTTCGGGTCTAGTAGTGTGCCCTCACTATGCTGTTCTGTAGTGTAGCTCTGTACCGGTAAGCTGCTTTGCGAAGAGTGGCATATTGGCAAGCAGTGTTTTTGTTCTCGTGTATGCATTGTGAGTTTTGGCATATCTTGTTCTCTGTGTTTGTGTGTTTTGGGTTTTGTATCTAGGTTTAGAGCGGGCGCATGACTCTGGGTCACAGCCCCAATAAATATATTCCGATTGCCTCATTAGAACTATCTATAGCTTAGAAACCGTAATTTGAAAAAAATTATTTTGCAAAACGTGTGTTTGTCGATAAATGTCTGAACATTACACGGGAGTCATGTTTTAAATTTTGTGACGGTATTTGGCGAAACGGGATTTGTCCTCTAGGTGAAAGCTTTTGATCTGTTTTCTTTTTGGCGAATTGGGAGGCAGGCAGGCAGGAGGAAGAAAGGAAGGAGAGGAGGGAAGTATAGGATATCGCCCGCTTTCCAAGTGCTGGGATCTAACAATGTCGAGGGGGCGCAGCGCCCGAGCCATTGTTGCATTCCAGCATGAGGAAAGCGGGCGATATCCTTCTTCTCACCCGTTTTGATGCTATCAGTGCGACGTACATTGTTGAGCGCAAGTGAGCGCGAGTGGAACACATTGTTGCGTTTAGCCAGAGGAAAGTTTGTGTAGAGTATTCGTTAAGACGCAATGCTACACGCAAGGAAAAAAGCAACGTTTAATTTTGAAACCAGTTGCTATGTTGTAAGTTAACATGAATTCGTGAACGATTTTTTTTACGTTTGAATTGATGTTGTTTTCAAAAATTGTTCCATTTAATTGATTACGTTCGGTTGCTTTATACCTTTTTGTCATTTAATGGAAACCAACGTTTGTAAAGCAGCGGTTGCAATGTTGTGAGTAACGTGAATTGTGGAGCGCTGTTATTTTTTAGCTGTTGTGTTTTTCTTATTTGTTTCAGTAAATTTATTACATTTGTTTGTTTTCTTCCACTTTTCACTGTTAACACAAACGGGGGTTGGGATCCACGTGGAGTGCTGGGATCCAGGATCCCAACCCTCCGCCGTGGATCCCAGCACTCCTCGTCCTCGTGCAGGACTGAGAGCTTCAAAACGGGTGAGAATGTAAAAAGAAAGGGAGGTAGGGGAAAGGAGGAACGGGGGTGGGGGGGGGGGGGGGCGGAGAGTGTGGAGAATCAACAATGTAG
The DNA here is from genome assembly GCA_023313725.1 of Lithobius niger. NCBI lineage: Eukaryota > Metazoa > Arthropoda > Chilopoda > Lithobiomorpha > Lithobiidae > Lithobius > Lithobius niger. The sequence goes on from JAHWFP010076617.1 coordinate 9,089, forward strand.
ACAAAATTACCCTCCTCCGCTCACCACCTCGGGAGAAAAGTGCCTTTCTCCTCCCCAGATATAATCTCACGCTCCGCTCCTGAATATCAACATGTAATGGTAGCACCTCTGATAATAACATACAGTGCGTGCCTCCCAGAACAAAATACTACACTTGGCACAGGGCCTTATCTTCCAAACAGACTTTCAAAGATGGCCGCAAACAGACAGAAATAATTCGATCCCAAAAGAGTGAATGGTCCCGTGAAAAAAAAACCAAAAGTCCTGTTCTTGGCTAATCATTCCACAAGAATGGATCAATAAATCTCTTAGACGTCATCGAAGGTAAAAAGGAACGAAATGAACGGAGGTCGATCGATGGATTAGCACTGTCGATACAGAAGAACGAGAAAGAAAGAAAAAATAAATAAATAAAGAAAGGAAAAACGTAAAAATGTGAGTCTATCCCAACGAGCACGCGCTTCGATCCCAGCCAAACCAATCGACAGATAGTTCACAAAAGGAAAATTCTTTTATTCCTCCCAGATGACGCTTCCCCGTTTACAATTAGGGATTCAACAAGCGAAGACGAAAACAAGGAGAAAATTTCCGTTGTTTCCATATCGGCAGAGCCTGAAATGCGTAATTAAACTTAACAATGAGTTTTTCTTTCCTTAGACTCCCCTTCCCTACACCTACTCGCCTCCCGTCATCCTGAACATGACAAGTACGCGTACGTGTTTTTACAAAGTGGCCCCCCCCCCCCCCCCCCCCAAAAAAAATGTACGAGGGCTCTGCCCCTAATAGTTTTCTAACCCCTTTCTACCTACAGCTTTTCAGAGCATCCCCCTAGGAGGTATGAAATGAGATGCTGTGTTGAAAGATACCTCCTGACCGGTGAATGAGTTGCCACAAGTACATGGGAGACAGAATTTATAAAATTTTCGGCAATTTACTGATGCTTTTTCACTATTTTAAAGCACAAATACACTAAAAACCGTCGCAACAATGTGGACACTCCACTAACGATCCACCATCTTGGAATGATGTCATTCCAAGATGGTGGATCGTTAGCGGAATGCCCACATTGTTGCGATGGTTTTTAGTGTATTTTGTGTTTTAAAATAGTGAACCCAAGGTATTAATAAATTCTGCCTCCCATGTGCTGGTGGCAGGCAACTCATTCACCGGTCAGGAGATATCTTACAACACAGCTTGCTGGACCAAAAAATAATTTTATCAATTGAAATGAGTTATTACGTTACAAGAAAGGGAAAACGGGGCGTTTTTTTTCGTTGGCAGAAGGAGATCCTCAGAAAGGGGTGTAGAAAATCTTTCGTTCTGAAAATACTGCATACTGACAGCACATATCGCTGTGTATCAGCTAAGCCTCTACACGAATTGTGACTATCAGTACTTTGTGAGTAAAAAAGTACATACAATTTTTACTGTCAGTGCATAACTCGTGTGGAGGGTGTGCTAGGAAACAATGACATGTACTATCACTGCACAGCGCTCTTCAGGGCATAACGGCACAGACCTGATAGCAACTCTAGTTTGTTATTCGCTGTTGAACTTCTGCAGTGAAAACTTCGCAGAAATTTTTGAAAAAATGCCGCTCAACTATCTTTTTTATTATTGTACATTTTATTATTGTATTTGAAATACATTCCTGCTACAAACCCGTAATGGACTTACTTTTGACTTTTAACACGTGGAAATATTTACAGTAAAAAATTTACAGAACAGAGGGTTTTTCTTGACCTTTGGTGAACTGTATCCTTTACACCAAGAGTAAATAACCAATATTCATCTTTCTAGGATATATTAAGAAAATGTTCATTATAGAGCTCTTAAACAGTTTCTGTAGAGCTGTGTTAAGTTCTACAGAATTCAACATAGCTTTACAGAATTATTTCAAACTGGTGTTCTATAGATCTATAGAAAGATTTAAACAGAGTTTCTAAACAAGTTCTATAAAGTTTCCAAAGAGAAAGAGATTCGCGGTAGGACTTTGGCCTTTGGTTTCAAAGGGCATGGGTTCAGTTCCCCGCTCAGGCAGTCTGACATTTAAGTCTAAAAGGCTTAAACGTAAATAGGTTTGCACCCGCATCTTTATTTAACATTTCTTCTCGAGCCCATTTGGCTTTCCGTCTTGCTTTAGTTCTGGTTCTATTTTCCTCTTGATTTTCCTAATGAATAAGTTACTACAGTAAAAAGGATGCTCATGATGCCAAAACGCAGCACACCATCATTCAAATTGCATGGCTTTTGCTGTTTGGAGGAATTAATTCGCTGCCCGTTTTAAGATTTGGGTAGATTAATGAAGTGGGGATCTCAATATTTATGTCATCTTAAGACCTTCTATGGGTTTTCACCATCTCTGCTGCTTCTGCTGGGACTGCCAACGCTAAAAACATCACGCTCGCACCATGTTTGCCTTTCAAGATTTGATATTGCAGACTCATAAGCGGATTAGGCAACCAGCTCGCAAAGAGGAAGTGGTGAAGGAGAAAATTGTGAGCTCGCTGGGACTGTGTAGGAAAGAGTGGTGGGGGCAGGGCGATGACGCGCCATTGTCGTTCACCTTTTGCAATGGAAAAGTGAAGCATCGGCAGAGAGTGTGCTATATTGTAAAGACTTTATTGATATTTTCTTTGAACCACTTGTTAACAAGACGGCAGAAGAATGCATTCGGTTTGGGTTGTTCGGGTTGAGGAATATTTTCCATTACTAGTCAACTGAATGAGATCAATATTCAAATAAAATGGATTTAAAGCTGTCACATGGTCACAAAGCGCAAACCACAAAGGATGAGTTTGCAACTCCTATGCGCATCTCACTTTTTTCTTTCTTTCTTGCAGATCAATATCAGTCTTGCTGGAACGAGTTAGCTTGGAAACTGCAGTTTACTGCAGCAATGTTGCCGCTCACTAGATAGAACGATTGACAACCAAAAAAACATTGTAACTTCTGCCCACCCAACAAGCGGAATTTATCACTCGGAGGTAAGGCTCAGAGGGCACTCGGACGGAGCGTATGTCAGACAAATAATGAAATCTAAGCCCCATCAAACACCCCCCCCCCCCCCCCCGGGGTTTTTCTGGTGGTAACACACAACAATTCCCCCCCTCTTTTTTTTTGGGAACCGAGGGCCGCGGGGGGGGGGGGGGGGGGAGGGGAAACAGGAAAATGTTCGAGACCTTGGCGTCTAGATCCAGTCGAACCTCAAATTCTCTACTCACTGTGACACAATTTCTGCGGCTGCTAGTCGTAGGCTTTCCGTCGTCAACCGTTGCTTCTGCTCGGGATCTGTGCTCACAAAGCTTTGGGCCATCAAAGTTTACGTGCGCCCTATGATAGAGTACACGAGTCAGGTTTGGTCTCCACACCTACTGAAGGACATTGACAAAATAGTCAATTCAAAGGAGGTTTACCAAGTTACTTCCAGGCCTTAGAAACTTAACCTATCGCGATCGCTTAAAATCACTTAAACTTGACACCCTTGAGTGTCGTCGGTTAAAAGCCAACCTTTTTTTGACCATCCAAATTCTACACAACATGTTACCTTTTGACCTGCCACTGTTTGAACTCAGCCCACTTTCTAAGACTCGTGGGAACCACCTCAAGTTATCACTCCCCCGTTTCAAAACAAATCTTCGGAAGTTCTTCTTTGCCATTCGAATCATCCCAGTGTGGAACTCACTTAGTGATGAGATTGTCTCGGCCCCATCGCTTCCATCGTTTAGACATAAATTAACAAAACTAAACCTTAGTGGCTTCTTACATCGCCCTGAACACGCACCTCTAGTTTCGTAGACCTTTTCCCAATATTATTTGCTGTGTTTCTTTTTTAATGTAGGATTGCTATAAGTGGCCTCTTTTGAGGCCTTGCATCTCCTTTCCATTTTTATTTGAGTGAATAGATTGCTTTTATTATTACATTATATTATATTATTAAACTGTATAACTAGCCAGTGTAGGGTATAGGTAAATGTATAGGTGCAGGCGCAGGGCCGCCCATGTACTTCAACAGATGAAGACCACAGTCTGGCTGTTATTCAGGCCAATGATGCAACATTACGCATTGCACAACGACAGCTCACACGAGAATCGGACAGCAATAAAACAGCTTTTAAGAGGATATTAAAAGTGCTAGGTTATCACTGGTTCAAACCTGCTGCCCAACAACATCTGGAGGAGGATTTCGACAGACTACTTCAAAGCGCAGTGGACAGTTGAAACTATTGATGATGATACCACGTTTCCAGCGTTTGGTGATGACTTATGAAGCCCATGTTTTTGTTGCATGAAGACCTAACCACCAGAACAGCCGCGAGTATGCGTTAACCAACCCATATTGCACAATACAGCAACACTATCAACATAAGCCCGGGACAAATGTTTGGTGTGGGTTCGTAGGTACAATGTTAATAATATATGGAAATGCTAAATGCTGAACGTTACTTGCAACTGCTGCAGACTGATATTCAACCAGTTATCGAAGACCTTTGGCCTTTCGCCATACTGCTTAGTACCAGGATAATGGAGCATCCCCTCACTTTGTCATGATTGTGATAGAATGGTTGGATCAGACATACCAAAGGAGGTGGATTGGGCAGGGAGGTGGAATGTCCACCTAGAAGTCCGGACCTAGCTCCACCTGATTTTTTCCTTTGGGTTTTCTGAAGGGGTGTCTCTCAGCTGCAGAACACCACCCACACAATGTCCAGGAGCTGCGTCAGTGCGTTGTTGATATTATCAGACTATAACTCCAGACATGATTAAGGACGGAAAAGCCAAAGGCTCAAGAGTTTTTTTCCCCTCACATGATTGCTAATGTTTGGAACAATATGGTTGAACGAGTTAGGCACTGTGTCACAGCACAGGAGGGACACTTTGAAAATGTTCTGTTGAACTAGGGCCTGAACCTGAATGAACCTGAAGTTGCTAATTTGGCCAATTATCATTACGAACGTTGGCAGCAATCAGAAGGACATTACTTGTTTCCTTTTTCCCATTTTGTTTTATTTTGAATCCGTACGACATGAGAGATCGGAAGAGATCGATCCCTGCCCACAAGCTGTGAAGGCCTAGAATAGGCCTATTTTAGGCCTATATTTTTCCAGTACTTTATGGACCTCCTTGTAGCTGTCGAGTGGTGACAACAGATGATGGCTCCTTGCCACAGTTTGTTTGCTGAATTTTTCATCGAACCATAGTTTGTTTTTCATTGTTGCAGGAAGTTGTTGAGGCAACAAAGTGCATGTTGCTCCTTGTTTTTAAACAATTCGATTGGGGTTACGAAGCCCACATTTAAGAAAGACACAAGTTAATAGTTCCTAAGGCCCAATTTCGAGAAGCATCACAATTAGAGATTTATCATCCTTTTGTTTTAAACTGTACAATTTAGCGGGGTCCTGGACCGTTTCATGTCTGTTCTCAACAACGAATCAACCAAGCCCTAAAGTTAAATGGGTTTGGGGGAAGGAATGCGACCAAGCTGTAGCGAAAGGTAAACAACTTTTCATTAATTCTAAAGTGTTGGTTCTCTACGACCCCAAGAAGAAGCTCAAATTAGTCTGCGACACAAGTCCCTATGGAGTAGGCTGTAGTTTGATGCATGTAATGGCTAATGGTGAGTCGAGGCCCATTGCTTTTGCCTCGCACAAGCTTATAAAAGTTGAACAGGGCTAAGGTCATTCCGAAAAAGAAGCATTAAGCATTGCCTGGGGAGACAAACGTTGCCATGAGTATGTTTATGGTCAAAAATTTATTCTACAATCTGACCAGAAAGCCCTTCTGTGGATTTACGGTCCTAAGAAGGGTATACCCCAAATGGCAGCTGCAAGGGTTCAGCATTGGTCAGTCCTTTTGAACGGGTATTCTTACGATTTTCAGCACATCCCAGGTAAGGAAAATGTAACTGCTGATGCGTTATCACGTCTCCCCCTCCCCAACGTTGAGGAATTCGACGAATAGGAGGAGCAATATAACATATTAGCATTAGAAACCATTTCAAACCTCCCAGTTTTGAATGAAGCCCTAGTTGGCGAAAGTCGTAAGGACCCCATTTTGGGTAAAATTTACTGTTATGTTCATCATGGCTGGCCCAGTCATTGTGACGACCAAGAGTTACTCCCATACTTTATTAGACACACAGAGATTATTGTAGAGTCAAATAGGCTAATTTGGGGGTATAGAGTAATCGTCCCTGCAGCCTTACACAGACAAATCTTAAGAGATCTACACAGTTCTCACTTGGGAATTGTCTCAAACTGAAAGGTCTTGCGCGTGCAAAAATCTGGTGGCGTCTATGGATGCTGCAATTGAAAAAAGTTAAGTCTTGTGCAAATTGCCAAGAGTTTAAAGAAAATCAGAAAACCAGGTCCCAAAGACACATGGGAATACCCACTCAAAGCTAAGGCCAGATTTCATGCGGATTTTTGCGGTCCCGTAGACAACTATCTAATCATGGTGGATACGTATAGTAAATACCGTTTGCCCATAACATGAAAGTAGCAACGTCTGAGAGAATAATAGATATTATGAATACCCACATTGCTGAATACGGATTGATGGCTTCTCTAGTTACAAACAGTGGACGTTAATGGATGTCAAATTTGTTTCAAAATTGGCTTAAATCCAAAGGCATCCGACATTTGACAGGGCCTGTTTTTTTCCTTTGGGTAAGCTGACTCGCCGAAATCTTTGAAAAAACTTTAAGAAAGTCTAAAAGGCTGCACGGCATGATGGACTCGGGATCCAGGATAGTATGAGTGCCTGTATTGAATTCTCCCGAATCACACGCAGTGCTACTACCCAAGCAACATCAGCAAAGCTTTACTTTAATCATTAGTTCAAATCACGTTTATATTTGTTATTACCAGACCCTATTGCTAAAGTAAAAGAGCGTCAGCACAAACGAATCCAGAGTTCACAAAATAAAACGTTGCATAAATACCAAATAAACAAGCCCGTGTGGTATCGCAATTTCAGACGTAATTCTGGTAAATTGTGGCTACCTGGGATAATAAATGAGGTTTCGTCTCATGAAATCTACAATGTTCTAACGGAGGGGAAAGTTCTAGTTTGTAAACACAGGTCTCACCTTAGAGAAAGAGTACTGGCAGCTAATATTCACGACGTGGTAAATTCAACCACACCGTTGTCAGAGCCAGCACACATTCGGTCGAATTCCGTGATGCATAAAAATTCTGCTAATTTCCAAGAACACCCAAAATCCAAAACTAGACATTGTTTGGTTTCTAACATGCATGCTGAACCCAGTCACGAGGTTGCAACGCCTAAGAAAAATAAAAGCCGTAAATCGATTGGTTCATGCCTACCAGCTTTGTTGACGCACCAGGGCAATTCAGCAAAGTCACCTTCAATCATGCGATCAGACGTTCACATAGTTAACCAATCAGTGCTTACCACTTGTCATTCCCAGAGTCACTTATCACCTAAGCCAATCACAGCTAATCAGTCAGAGCATTTCTGGTACCATACCAAGTGTTTCCAGTACGGTACCAAGCGTTTTGTTTCAAAATGACAGCACGTCCAATCGGCAAATTAGCAAAACAGAAAACGCCAATAGCAACTAGAAGTACGCCAATTCCAACTGAGAGACATCGTGGTAAAAGGAAGGTGATAATATCACCAGTTCGGGAATCGTCAAACGAAACCGAAATTGAAACCGATCGGCTAACCGTAGTTACGGGTCGCCATAAACGAGTTTGTAAGGTGCCAGATAAGCTAAATCTTTAATAAATAACACATTAACTTACACCACAGCGTGGCAAGCTGTAAAAACCGTTTTTACCGTCCGCGTTATCTGTAACCCAATAGCGGGTGGCAACATATTCAGTCAACGTTGATCGTGCTCGGAATTAACCAGGTTAAATTTTAAATTGTGTGGTGACGACAACCTGTGATAGTTAACGTTGTTTGTATGGAAAATTGTTTCCATGATTTAAATCTTGAATGTTTTCTTGTTTTTTTCTTGGTAAACAACATCGTCCTGTGTGCTGGAGCACAATAACCACACCAGATGATGAAATAAAAGGTTTGGCAATCAGAGCTGCAATTCTCGAAGCAAAATTCTAAACTCAGCAGCTATTGTACACGTTCTTGTCGAACCAAAACCAATAAGAGGATTTTTTTTCAAAAATATTTCAAGCAATCTGTAAAAATGTAAAACCACGAAGAGAAAATTTAAGGACGCCACTGATTTTACAGGCGCTCCTAAACCATTTACAAATGTTAATTTTAAGACTTATCAGCTTTCACAAATGCAGTTTTTTTTTCGTTGGAAGCAATTTGACAGCTGTAAAACAGCTGCTTTCTTAAATTAAATTTCACTTCTTAAGACTATCAGTCCACTCATCAATAGAAATACATGTACAGATAAAAATTAATCTATTCTTTTGTTTCAGCTAGTTTTTCTTTGTTTTTTTTTTATTTCTCCGGATGTAGTGTGGTGTCGTCATTATTGTTAACCCCAAACCCAGTACTAACATACTAGCCTATAGGAGTCTGCCATACCTTATAATCTTTCCTGTACTAATGAGATTGCCATAGACAGGTGAAACGGTAGTCACCTGACATGACTATTTGTTATTTAAACCCCTCCTGATAATTAAATGTGCCTACACCCTTGCTTGCTACGAATGTGTTTAGTGTCTTTACTCTGCTGGGGGAATCTACGATCTGTCTGCACCAAAGACATGTCAGCTGATGTGGCTATAGGCTCCAGGAAGTGGTTGGCGAAAGTGCTGATGCGTGATTATTTTTGGTACCATTTCTTGTCATTAGACGCCGTTACCATTTCTAGTCAAGCAGTTTTTATGTGTGTGGTCTTTAATTATTTTTTCCCAAACCGACAAACATTCGATCCTAAAAGTTATATATTGTTATCACAGCTACCATTGGAATCACACGATTGCTTGGCTGCTGCATTTAGTGGCGAAAATATATATATATAAAACGCTGTATGCAAAGTTTTCATCTTGTAATATAAAAATGTGAACTGCCTCGTTATGCCTTGAGGTTCTTCACATTTTCACGATTTTAAGTACAGAAGTCATTCTTACAAACGCAGGAAAATTTAACTACCGTCTGGAATCAATTTATTGAAGACTTGGCATGATTTTTGGCCACCCAACCCACTATGGACTATATGGACTATGGTCAGCCATAACAGCAAGGTATTCTGTCTAAAAAGTCTACTTACAGTATATTTAGACCATACATTCTATCCAAACAAGATACAACAAAAGACGTAACAATGTCAGCCATTACAGCAAGATATTGTCTGCAAACATTCTATTTACATTATGTTAAAGGTACACCCCGCCTGTATTATAACAGCCACGCGCCGATCGCCACATGTTTCGCGAGACTCTGCATAGTCATACAAGGCCAACGAAGATAGTAGCTGCTATGGCGTTCTGGTGGGCTCTTAGGCCACGTTCATCCCTTGAATGCAAGCAAACAGCGGGGGGAGATGTTGGTTTAAAAAGTCTAGGGGGTGATTCTACACTTGAGGTCCCGGGTTCAATAGCGGGGTTTTAAGGCCGCTGTTGAAACCGAGAGATGGGGAAAAAAGGTTAAGCCTGAAATTCAAAAAAACATGATTCAACAACACTTTTCACAAAAAAACTAACTCAGTCAACGAGTCAAGTTAGGTTAAATACATATTTGTAATAAAGCAACGTGGAGTAAGTATACAAATCTTTAAACCTCTGAGTTAAACAACTAAAACAAGAACATCGACTTTAAACAATAAACACATCCAAACTTTAAAACTTCGAGTTGCTTGGCTAGCACATGAGGAAAGCAGTCATTTTGCACGAGGTTTTGGCTTTACAATCTTCGTATCGTTGGTGACATAGAAAAAGTCCACTAGCCGGAAATTTGGCTAGCATTCACCGTTAAGCACAAAATCTGTCGTTGCGAGTGAAGAGTTGGGGCTTTGCTTCGCATCACGGGGTAAACGAGGAGCACGGAAATAGGTCCTCACGTGACGAAATCTTAACCCAATTCGGAAATCATAAGAATGAATTAGGCCTACTTCCCTGAACAAATTCAGGGAAAGACGGGAGAATTCAAACATCACGTAACGGATTAGTGTAGTGTACTTCACGTTACGGGGCATTTAGAACCTACTAGTGAAGAAGTGACAACCCAACCAAGTTAGGGTGGTCTACTTGGGGCGTCAGGATTCGATTCGAACCCACGGTTACCGAGTCAGCTCGATAAGTCTACGAAATCAGGCCATGTTTTAACATGGTAACTGCTGCTCCAAGTGGAGCACCTGCCTTCTCGATTGGAGCACCAGTCAGCATCATGGAGCAGTGGAGCCTGTTGCAACTCCGTTCCTCAGAGTTTAAACTCATTTTTCGTTTGCAAAAAAAATCATTTTGATAAACAATAAAATTATGATGACACGAATGTGTATAAACTTTTGATGGAATTCGTTCGTCGCCGGTTATTTTCCGAAATTCCTAATGCCTCCAACCCTCTCTAGTTTAAACACTTAGAACTGAAAACCTTAGGATGGCAATGACGCATATCTCCAAATCATGTGGCCATTCATTTTTATTCCCATGGCACCATTACATGGTATACTCACTCCACTCAAAACATTGTATATAAAATGAAATAAATTTAGATTGTAAATTTCTGAGAATTGGAGTGCAAAACTGTATATGTATTCCGACCCCCCCCCCCCCGCCTTCTGAGTGCCCTCTGTCCGCAGAATCACGCCTTTTTTTTACTATAGTATATGGAGCACCACTTCATATTCCTTAAAAAAAATGCCCTGTACGAAACCGATTTAGGCGTGAGCAAGACCACGACGTGTACGCTACTTAGGGTACTGCAAGAACTAGCGCATAATCAACAAGCAAAATGCTGGGGTGACGAACGGCGAACCTAATTCTTATTTACTAATGGGCCAGTACTGAGCATCCAATGGCAACAAGGAAATTATTCTAGTCACGCTGGCACTCGCATGAAAGGCGTATTCAGGGGAAAATAAATTAACTACGATAATCTCTTTCACGAAAAGACATCGAAATCTCAATCCTATGGCCGCATAACGACGAAGGTATTCGAGCAAGTCCTAGGCACATGTCTATACAGCATGGGGAGGCATCCACTATTTTGCAACTCGTTCAGCACCACCAAACAAAACAAGAATTAAATAAAATAAACCAACGGTAGCTGGCAAGACACCCGACCCAGTTAAAAACCAAGCTGGAAGAGAGACTGGGTAATGGGGAGTGGCGTGTTTTAAGGGGAGTTTGGGGATCAGGGGATTCCACACGAAAACAAAATCACCCGATACCTTATCATTTAAAAAAAATTTAATTTACACTCTGAGATAATAGGTTAGTGACTAGATTAAGTTAATATTTGAGTAAAGCAAAATATTAAGGTGATCAACTAAAATTAACAGTTAAGTAAAATTAAATTCTCAAATTCAATCACAGAGAAGTCATGATCGTAAGTGACGTCATTTCAACAAATGACGACAAGTAAAACGCAGGTAAGTAAGTGACGTAGGTGATAAGAGGTAACGTCATTAGGGATGACAAGGAAGAACGCGCAGGAAAGTTAAATCATATCAAAAACCAAAACTGGTAGAAGGGGCCGCCAAGTTCCGAATGGTTCGGCCCTTCAAAGGAGTGATATCAACACACCAAAACATTCGCCAAGTTAATCGCACCGCCTAATAATTCGAAGGTTAAATGAAAACTAGTGCTACTTTCGGTAGCCATGTTCAAGTTTTCATTTAACGTCCAAAGTATTATTCGGTGCGATTAAGTTGGCGAATGTTTTGAAGTGTTGATATCACTCCTTTGAAGGGGCAAACCATTCGGAACTTGGCAGCCCCTTTTAACAGTTTTTGTTTTTGTTATGATATCAGTCCTTTTTTTTTTAATTGTGTATTAGACTCAACTCCACTACCGTGCAGATGTGTAATAAAGTGGCACGTCAACAAGAAATTGGTTTTCAACAATTTGCTACTACCTTTTGCATATAGGCCGAACCATTCTCAACTTGGTCACCCCTTTATAGGTTTTTGGTTTGGTTTTAATTTTGTTGTAATTTCTTTTATTTCGTTAGTTTTGGTGTGTTGATATCACTCCTTTGAAGGGCCGAACCACTCTCAACTTGGTGGCCTCTTCACCAGTTTTGGGCTTTGTTTATTTTGCTTTGTTTTTAGAACTGGTTTATTTTTCGTGAATTGGACGTGAATACAATTTCTTTGGAAACGTTGTTTTGATTTATCGTGCTACACTAGTGTGTGTCTAAGCACGCACGTCAGACGTTGTCATTGTCCGAAGTTTGGCTGTCCAATGAGAGAGGATGCCGACAATATTAATAATGGTTATAACAATATTTTCGTACTTACGCGCCATTCCACGCCATCCTCGTTACACCCCTAGGCTTCAAACCATAAAAGGTACGGAGTTCGCATCGTACTGCAGCCATTCGTCCAATTTCATAGCTGGAAGCCTTCCAGTTATCTCGGTATCGATGAATAATCACCCTATGGAATTTAACATGGGGATGAGCGGACTAGAATTAGCTAGCTAATTACACATTTTCAACGTTATTGAGGGTCAGATTTTGTATTGAAAGCAGCTTAGCTGGCATTCCTACACGTGTTAATTTTTGTCAGGTGGGTCATTGCTCTTGATTTCAACACAATTTAAGCTTTTGTACCGCATTATTATTTTTCCCCCAAGTACCTGAAATGTGCCCAACTATACTTCAAGATATAAGGCACTGACGCAATGGCGCCGGGCTACAATGGTTTACAACCTCGACAATAGAGCAGCGTCAAGTGACGTCATATTGACTACGAGATACAATTTGGAGGTAATAGCTACAAGGTGCACTAGATTAAAATGTAACAGAAAACACGGCACTTCTGGTCTAGACGGAGCTTTGGGAGCGAATTTCTTAGGCTTAAAAGAACGTTGTTTTCTCCAACTACAAAAATCACGAGTTATAGGCTTAAGAAATCCAGTCTAATAGCATTGGCTTCGGTAAGACGACCTTCTTTTCGACCTCCAGTGCTCCTTGCAGTTAACCCAGTTACTGGCTCCACCATAGAGTTATACACAATAATACTACGTTGTGTCACTGCCCTGTTGAATTGATGTGATGCTTGTTGTGATGATTGTTGCCTAACTTGGCGCGACACATTAAATGCGCAAGTGTGCAAAACAGGTAAGTTATGGAGCCAGGGCCAATTCAGGTAGCCTAAAGCTATTAGGTGAGAAGGAGCCAAGGAGCATGTGAGCGAGTCAGCGGCCGATAATTGCTATAGCGAGCTGAACGCTATCGGGAAGCCCGATACTGCGTTCCTCGCAGCGAGGAACGCAGCTACTATCTCAGTTGGCATTGGTCGTAGTAGACGAACAGCATGAAGGCAAAAATTGGGTCGGCACAAACCGGAATGATTTTCGTATTTTAATATCTCACTTCATAATTTTTTAGGCTAGTGTCTTATAATTTTTCTATTGGCAATCTATTGGCATAAATAATTTTAATTTTACCGCTTTAGTCCTTTAGATTTTTGATCTCATGGTAATTATTAGCGAACGATTAAAAATGTGTACATGCGCGCACACAAGTGAAACGTCATGGTTATTGTGAACGTGCCACGCAAAGGGTCTTTCTAGAAGTGGCGTCGCAGGTTTTTTTTCGAATAGCTCGGCTCACAGAGGTCTCACGGACTTGTGGTTCGGCTTATAAACAGGATGCTAATAAATATAGTTGCCAATATTCAACAGAAAATTATCCTAGACGCCACATTTTAAAACGGATTTTTAGCTAGGGATTGACTAACGGTAAGTAAATAGACCTTTGGGGCCGTACTTGATGTGGAGGATCGAAAAAATTGGCGCTGAGAGTAATGTACCTTAAAACCCCTACGTTCTATCTAAACAAGTCTCAACAAAAGACGTAACAAAATTTTGGGGCCCGATTGAAGAAATGATAAAGAAACATCCGTCGTAGGTTCCGGCGACTGCAGGGAATCGCAGTGCAGTAAAGAACATTAAGTTAATCACTCGTATAGCTCTCGTCAGGTTCTCGAAGCAGGTTCTTTTGATTGGTTGGGTCTTGGCTGGGCCTTATAGGGGCCCTACATCTCTCCAACTGTCACAAAAAGTCCAACTGTCACAAAAAGTCTGAAATATATATGTCTCAAACAGCCGATTAGTTCCAATTCCTTGCATCAAAACACATGTCACAACACTGGAACAGCAAAAAGCACTACACGATCAGTTATAAAACATTGAAGAAGCATATTGGAGGGAGAAAAAAGGTTCTACGTGCTGTTGTGGAATGGGCTACGTCAGCATCTTGGTTGAATTTTTTACGATACAACTTGGGGATTATTTCCCTCCTCCCCTTCCCCGAAATCTATCTGTCGCTGTAGCCCTTCATCTCTTCCTGTCAGGGTTCTTCCTATTTCTAGCTCTTGCAGTTCAGTTCTTCAAAGTCGCCATCATAGAATTTATGGGATGATGTTACTCTCCCTACGGCAGTTCAATCGGATTTATTGCGGACAGTTACGCCGATGCTGTCGGTCTGTTGGCCTTAGAATTTCCCCCTCCCTTGCTTCCTTCCCCACGCCTCAAACTAAAGGGAATGGCCGATGGAAGATGGCTTAAAAGTAAAGGCAACAATGTTGTAGAACGATAGATTTCTGAAAAATTCATTTCTATAACACGCTTTATGTTGCGTTACGGCAGCTGTATTCGGAAAAAAAATATTTTATGTTGAGAAATAAAGGGATTTGGAGAAAGACAATGCTACTGGGCACTTATTATAGGACTACACGAGTAACCTGCAATTTTTTTATTGGGTGGGGGGGGGGGGGGGGAGCCCTTTAGTCAGCTTTTGGTCGCAGTTGGTATAGGAGATAGGTTCTCTTACAGGTTGGTATAGGACTTTAGGGCTTCGTCAGGCAGATGACCGGAAGCGGTTAACGCTCGCTAAACCCTTTTGAACCTTTTGATAGGTTCTGTAGTTTTCTAGGAAGTTAAGGATAATGGATAAAGCTTTGTTGCCTGTGTTGACAACAAACATATTTTGAGATAGACAGCCGGAATACGACATTCCAATGATATTGTCGTGCACTCCTGTTAAACTGTAGGACAAAACAGCAGTAATAATAACAAAGGAAATAAATGCCAGCTTAATGCGACCCAAGCTTTTGATTAATGCTGAAATTCTAAATTAGAAATTCTGTCAATATTAAGTAAAGTGTTCAACCTATCTCAAGGTATTTTTGTGGTTTAGACGTCTATGTAAACAAACAAACAAACAAACGGGGGAAACAAAGGTGACAAAAACTATCTGTGAAAATTTCATATAACATATTTTTTTTATGGAAAAATTAGTACCCAACACCAGCACTGTTTCGCCGTGGGTACTGTAACGCTTTAGTTAATAAATAAAAAGTTCGCTAATTGGCAGATTTTAGTTTTAGTGAGAAGCAGTGCAAAGGCACTATTCATTCTGTGATGGTGTCCGTCTCTCTGCAAGATAACTTTTGAACTTTTACTGAACGATTCATTTGAAATTTTGCACATGCGTATGCTTTACAAATGCGGTTACTTTATGGATAGTAAATTTTATAATTCCTTGCCCACAGAAATAAAACACTAAATGAGATGTCATTTAAGAAATATTTCTTCAGGTGGCTACTTGATCTGAACCCATCTACCTTAGAAAATTTGTTGTTTCTAAATTTAATTGTTTTGTTTCATTTTGCATTCTTCATTTCTTTCGGCAAAGTATTGTGCCATTGTTTTATTTGGATTACTCGTGTACTTTTTTATTTTTAATCTTTGCAACCTAAATTTTTTTCTTCTTTTTGTATTTTATTGTTATAATTTTCACGCATGGAATCCTGAGTTAAGATTGTTGGAAATATCTTTCCTAAGTGTTTTGTTTGATTTAAATTTTTGTCCGGACCCAGTTCACACGCGGCATTCTGCTCCTGTGGTGTGTGGGTTTTTCACTTTTATGACTGTTCTTGTATTTGCTTCTAAATAATAATATTAAAGTTAACTCAACTTCATTCGTAGGTTGAAGTTCAAAATTGAAAAGAAAACTGCGGTTTTGGAGATACCGACTTTCAAAGATCAAAATATCCTGCATGCTGATACCGATAGCTCGATACAGTTCATCGCACTATTCACTATCGAAAATCAATCTAACTAAACAGGGGTTGGGGGGGGGGGGGAGAAGCAGTGACTATACCTAGTCACAATCGGTCTTCT
>JAHWFP010076618.1:11284-33510 GCA_023313725.1 Lithobius niger
AGGCAGTAACGAGACTTTGTACAGTTTTTGCTGAAATAATATGTTAGAGGGGAGAGCCCTCAGAACCGAGACTACACAGCTTTGCTAAGATAATATGTTGGGGGTGGGGAACAGGAATGAGACTATGTACAGTTTTCGCTGAGATAACATGTCAGAGGGGAGAGCTCTCTCAGAACCAAGACTATACAGTTTTGCCGAAATGTGTTGGGAGGGGGTGGGGGCAGAAACGAGAATATATACAGTTTTGGCTGATATAATATGTCAGATGGAAGAGCCCTCCATCAGGACCGAGAATGCACAGATTTTGCTGAGATAATATGTCGGGGGAGAGTGGGGCTTTTGTACAGTTTCTGCGATGTACAGTTCAGAGTATGTACAGTTTCTGCGATTATATGTCGGAGGGGGGGGGGGGGCTTTAAAATGTTTCCCGGGCCTACAGTAACTACGGTTCCGTGGTACGAGCGTACGTGTTACTAGTGCACAAGCAAATTTTGTATATTCGAGCACACGCAACCATGATGAACCGTGCATCGAGCGCACAGGCCCGCCAGAATGTCAAAAACTCCACCGAGTGATTTCATTGTTATCCATTTCGTGAAGTCTTTGTCTACCTGTTCGTTGCTTTCAGTGTAGAATTACGTTTACGAATGTATAAAGAATACAGTATACTAAATTGCATGATACTTAACTTTTTTAGAGTACAAAGTTTGTATTCTAACTCGCGAAGTGTGGTTTTTTTTTAATACGCTGTTGTTTAAAGTTATTTTGTTGAAAAATAAAAACATTGCTGATAATCTGTTAAACAAGGTACTTTTTTTTTTATTTACCCTAAGCAGATAAGTATGAAACACCGACTGAGAGGGTTCGCGAGATTTCTGTAATCCTAAAGCGTATGACGCAAACTCCGGGTGAGGGCGCTTTCTGCCTGTGTGCTCGCTCGCTGGTAACACAACACCCTTACTACGGCGCTGGCTATAATGTCATTCCTGTTCCCGTTCTTATTTTTCCGACGTAGGAAAACCAGCAAGAAACAGAGACTTCGGGAAGGCTAAAGGTTTGAGGCAGGGAAACCGAATTTACCAACTTAATAAATTGCCAACTTGTTGAATTTCCTGACTTCACAAAATTCTGCAAAATTTGCTGATTCTTTGCACATGGTTGCTACCGTTGTACAGCAGTATGAAAAGGTTCTTCGGTCCCACTTTCATCCCGACTGGAAAGTTTCATGTCAGATGTGGAAACTTCATAGGCTTCTTCCAGTAATTGGTGCACACAAATCTTATCCCTCCTTAAACTCAAAATGGAATATGCTTTCTTGAAACAAACTGCAATGATGGGAGAATTTTTGGAGTTCTTAGCCAAAAATCAACCATCCGTTTACTAGTAATGTAAAAACCAGTCCTGTGGAGACCCCGGGTAGATTGGTTGTACATACTGTATTAGGCAACTTTGGTATTGGTGATGTGCAAGTTGGATCTGCTCATGTCGAAAAATTTATAAAAGGTGCAAAGGAAGAATACACTGACTCGTTTAGCCAGCGTATGCAAGAAAACTGTCCTGAAGATGCTTCTGATGTTGGATTGGATCCAGCAGTGGGGTCTTCAGAAATTTAACTGACAAGTTTTGACGATTTGTTGCGTACTGTCTCCAGAGGCAGAGTTTAGCTGTCCATGATCATCATATGCTTCCGGCATCTAACATCAAGAAGAACTTTCTTCCTTCTCTGCTGCACCTCTTGGGTAAGTATGACTATCGCATTTCAGAGCTTGAGCAGAAAAATTGGGCCGGAAAAGCTTCTAACAAATATTCTTCCAGGCAATACAAAACTGACTAGTCAGCTAGTCATGGGAGTGCCTATCCCTTGATTAGACGCTCACTCCCATTCGCACCGGATGAGACACTGTCTTCCCAAAAATATCATACAGTTCTTGTTGGCGGCTACTCATGTTTGCTTGCTAAGATTGAGTAAACGCCATGGAAATTCTATTACATGGACCTAACCTGGCCTACAAGCCGAACAAATAAAAGATCGTGTACGTGTTGCAATGATTAGGGCAATCCAACATCTAACTGTTGTGCTCTTCATTGGTGGAAACCATATTCCTGTCGACTCACCTAAAGAAATAATAAACGAAATTGCTGCAGCATTTATGGAAGTTAGACATTATCGTCCTGTAGCCAACATTGTCTGTGTCGGTCTTCTTCCACAACCCGGAGATTTGGTAATCGTGAATCTGTCATCTGCTGTAATAGCGAGCTGATTAGGGTTTGCTCTGTGTGTGGTGTAAGTTTTATTATTATCTGGGATCAGATTCTCAATAACCCAGGTTGCATTGCAAATGATGGCACCCATCTTACCCCTAAAGGAAGGTATATTTTAGCTCGAGAGATTGATGTAGTAATTGGCAACCCATTGCACAGGAAAAAATGGGAAGAAAAATGAGATATTACCCGCCTGTGAACCACGAAAACGTGGTGACTGTTTGTTCGGATTTTGCCCCAAAGCACCTTTATACTTTCACGCCAAAACTGATCGGAGTTGCAGCTTGCTGAATGCCAGAAGTCTATATTCAAAGCTTCAAGACTTTAGGTGTCTATTGGCCTCAGATAATTTCGACATCATCCTTGTAACAGAATCATGGCTTAATGACTCCCATCCAGACAACTTGATTGTCGGAGGTTATTCTTACAACATTTTTAGAAGGCATCGCAGTGCCCGTGGTGGTGGCTTTCTAGCCGTGATCCGATCAAATATTTCTTTTAAATTAGTATAGTATAGGTCGCCATTGATGCGGAGGCTGTGTGCATTGATTTACTGACGGAACGCGTTAGGATTTTTTGGTCGTTGTCGGTGATTTTAATATGTCTTTTATAAATTGGGCTTCCTCTTCAGCTAGTCACGAAAATGGAATTTTGTTTTTAGACTGTCTCTAACCTCGGTTTGTCTCAGTTGGTACTCGAACCAACTCGTGGTGACAAGATCCTGGATAGAGTTCTGGCAAACAGTGAGAGAATTGTTTATAATGTGTCAGTATCAACAGTATGTACACTTGTTTCATTTCTATTCTTCACGCGTCAATAGATTTTAGCCGCAAGACTACTAAAGTCTCTTTGAGCGCATTTGTGAGGAAGTCCTGTACTCGTGTTCCTAAACTGATCTCGAAGCTTAAAGCAACAAAAAGTTGTGATGTGGCGCAGCTTTAAACAAGATCGGTCACTTGAAAACCTCATGCTTTATAATGCATGTAAAGTAAAGTATTCTAATGCAGTTAAAGATTTTGAAATCTCTTCAGAACAGTCTGTTATACAGGAAGGTAGTTTATTCACATTATATAAATTCATTAAACGCAAGTCTGGAGGTGTTTGTTCTATCCCTCCTTGGACGTTTTTGACTGACCACTCCAGCCAATAAAATATATTTCTAAAAGAATTCTCCGAAATTATGTCAAGGACAATCAGTTTTTGCCCTCAATTGATACTCCTACTATTTCCACTACGTGTAATCAACCAGTTTGTACGGCAGACACTATTTTTAATTCAATTTCATCGCTTAAATTTATTCGAGCCACTTGCCCGGATGGAATCTCGGCTTGTCTCTTAAAAGACATAAAGAGGAATTTTTTTTTGTATTATCCTTAGTTGGATCTTTGAGCGATCATTGACTGCCGGGAAATTACCCTAGTTATGGAAATCAGCCCGTGTCACCCCTATTTTCAAAAAGGGTGAAGTTACAGATCCCGGTAATTATAGCCCCATCGCCCTTACCAGTACTCTATGTAAGGTGATGAAACAGGTCATCCCTGAAACCATGTTTAAATTTATCTCACAGAACAATATTGTTTTTTCTGACCAATATGGTTTCATTCCTGGATAATCCATTTGTCTCCAATTGATCTCTTCTTTAGAGGAATGGACAAGCTCTGTGGATGTCAGTCTACCAATTGAAGCAATTTTCATTGATTTTGCTAAATCCTTCGATCTGGTCGTTCACACAAAGTTGATTGCAAATCTGAAACATTATGGCTTTAGGGGTTGTCTGTTGAACTGGTTGTCAGAGTTCTTAATTAGTAGACAATACTGGGTTGAGCTCGAAGGTGCCCGTTCTGATATGGACAGGGCGTACAGCGGAGTACCACAAGGCTCCCTTCTTGGCCTGCTTCTTTTCATCTTATACTAAATGACCTAAAAACTAACCATAAAGATGTCAGTGTAGCAAAGTATGCGGAGGACGACACACAATCCTCTATAGTTGTCGATGAGTTTACCTCTTCGGTCCTACAAACTGAATTACTTAACATCTGTTCCTGTTCCGATCTTTGGCAACTACCCGTAGCCCCTCTTAACTGTAGTGTGCTCCACATCGGAGAAAATAATGAACACATGCCTTATACCATGTCTGGTAACCAATCTCTACCAAAAGTAGATCATACTAAAAATCTCGGCAATTTGTTTTCATCCGATTTAAAATTCAGTAATCACTGTAACTTGATTGTTAGAAAAATTCAGTAAACACTGTAACTTGATTGTTAGGTCCACTCGCCAGAAGGCAGCTATTTTAAAGAAATATTTTAAATCCGGTGATCCGGCGACTTTGGTGTGGGTTTTTAAAGTTTACGTAAGACCCTGCTTGGAATATAGTGTCCCAATTTGGTTCCCCCACTACCTATGGGATATCGACCGGGTCAGTCAGTGCAGAGAACATTCACTCAATTGTTACGGCTCATGAGTTATCTCCCGTACGAGGTGAGATTATCCACTCTTAGGTTCGAATCGCTTGAGCTTCGTAGACTGAAGGCTGACCTTTACCTTATTTTTTTCATAATTGCACGGGGCATTGAGCTATGACTCATGTTCATTTATTTAACTTTGTAAAGATAGTCGGACCCATGGAAACCAGCGGCTAGTAATTCTGCATTATAGACTGTCGGCATCACTTCTTCTCAAATCGTGTTGTGAATGCATGGAATGCTTTACCCAATGAGGATGTTTTAGCAAGATCATTGCAAGTTTTTAAGCTGAGACTGAAGGCTTGCACACTGTCTAAGTTTCTTCGTCGCGGAAAATGCTCATTTGTAACTCCTCTACTTTCATCACTGTATACAACTCCCTATTTTGTTAACCCATGCATTAATTTTTGTATTTATAATTTTTATTTTTTATTTTTTAGTCATGTTTTTAATTTTTTACATCCTCATACCATTTAATTGTTGAACTGGTGTAAGCGGCCTTGTTTGCCCTACGACAAACCATTTAGCATTAAAAGTCAATAAAGAAGTTACTTATTTATTTACTAAAAAAAAATATTGGGGTAAACAAAGAATTAATCACAACGTACAGTCATCATTATTAGAGCGTACAGTCAACATTACAAACTGGCCTTCTGGAAATACAAGACACACTAACTTACAAAAGAAATAATAAACAACTACCCCGACATGGCTTGAACCCAGGCCTTCGCAGGACCTCTACCAACTGCCACAGTTTCCTTATATGTAAAGAGGCTTGACGTTCGGTTTCACGTAGCATGCGAGCTGCGTCGTCCAAGACCGACAAAAACTGTCACGAGGTGCACTGAAAGCACGAACTACAAGTACGAACTAAGCCTGTAAGTCACATCATAGCATTGATTAGTTTTAGCGGGACACACAAGAACATAGTAATCATTTCAGTATTAGATTTCCCGGTGTTGTTGCACTAAACGAACACTATTTTACGGTACTTAAAGTCTTTCGACGAGTTATTGCTACGTCAAAGGATCGTTTAATATTTTTTAAATGGGAATATAAAATGACGTAGCGTAATAACAGTACAATACACACGTACCTTGGTTCTTCTTTTGGTTGAAATTCATGATATTAATAAACAAACGGAACGTTAAATGTTTAGAGTAAGGGTGTAAAGTCAAAACCTAGAAGGAACACAGACGAGCTTTGACAGTCAGGGTCTAGGTGTAAAATTTTGTCAGTAAGTGGCTGGTAAGAATTAGACCCTTACTACCAGGTTGTCAGCAATAAATACATTTTTACGAAAAACTGGAAATCTTCCTACAAAGACCCATGCGATGATCCAGTGGTAGTATGGTATACGTTTTCTGCTTTGCTTTATGTTGACAATTATTTTTCGATTTAGTAACAAGACAGCATATTCGCAGCAGTGAGCATTTTGTTATCCTCTGCCATAAATCTACGAAATATAATAAAAAAAAATTCTAAAGCAGCAAAAGACAAAATGCCAAACTTCACAAGAAAATTGTACTCCTAAATTTCCAAAACAATATTATAAGAACAAAGAAAACCTGATACAGCCGTTCTTACACACGTTATGTCCGAACAGACTAGACTAAGCTAACCACCGAGTAGTAAGGGTCTAATGCTTACCAGCCTCTTACTGACAAAATTGTACACCTAGATCCTGTCCGTGTTCCTTCTAGGTTTTGACTTTTAGTCCCTTACTCTAAACATTTAACGTTCCGTTTTTGTTTATTAATTCGTGTTACTTTTAGAAAAGCAGCTAAACTGTAAAACAGTGCAGTTGACGGTCAAAGTTGATATTTTAACACAGAGACCCTAGGTTGACCCTTACTAACCTAGTTAATAACCTACTAATAATTACTAACCTGTTAATAATAGTTACAAATCCTTTAATTTTCAGTCTATGTCTTGCAGCTGGCGTTTGCTGATTGGCATTGTTGCATAATAACAATGTTTAAAACAGTGTAAAACAATCAATGTGGTCGTTTAGAGCCCCGTAACCCCTGAATCACTTGACTAATTAGAAAAAACCTTATGAAAAGAGCACATCTACAGAGCAATACCTGTAAAATAAGCTAAGAACCAGCTTTATAGGACAAATGGTTTGCCCTGCAGAGAGGACAGACGAAAGTATCCCCAGAACAACAACAACAAGAAGCAGAACAAGAAGTTGTCTATTTGGCCCCTCCCTGTATCTTGGGTTTGGCTCGACCGAATTTCACAATTTTTGGACTGCAGACAGGCTTTGACTATAGTCAAGACTAGACTCCAAATTTGGTTTGAAGATGATTACTTTTGACGGAGTTATAAGCTATCAAAGTTAAGAGTTTAACACAGTGATCCTAGGTCGACCCTTACTCGCCAGTGTTAATTAAAACTCTGTGGAGTCTTTATTTTGACGTCGAGTGGACGAAGAGGTATGTAGCATGAAGCCATTGTTGTTAAACTTTAATAAATTTGGTGTCAATGCAGTGTTTTACATTTAAAATCCGTGTATCATGCGTCACGAGTACCTTATCCATTGTACATGTACATATGCGCGTAGACGCGAACGCAAAAAAAGAAAACTAGTTTCTCACCTCGCTTACCCATAATTCAGTGGGAATTGGCAACGCGTTGGAGTTGGCGTAGGCTCAAATTTTCCGCATTAGCTCACGGCAGGATGGGTTTTTGTGCCATCCAGCTGCTACGAAATTGCTTACTCAATTATAGAGGGATTTGTGAATAGGTCAAGTAGGTTGGTCATTCTCTCCCATTTTTACGCGTGATTGTGGACACACCAGCGCTACTTTCTTTTCTGTGTCTGCTTCTATGCGCGTCAAGAAACGCGTGTGCATGTACGAGGAGATAGGGGAGAAACCAGTTTTCTTTACTGCGTTCGCGGGTGCACGCGAACGCAGTAAAGAAAACTGGTTACCCCTTGTACATGTACACGCGTAACTTGACGCGCGTAGATGCGAACGCAGAACAGAAAACTAGTTTCTCCCCTATCGCTTACCCATAATCCATTACGAACGGGCAGCGCAGTGGAGATGGCGTAGGCTCAACTTTTTCGCCTGAGCCACGCGCCGAGTCGGGTTTTTATGCCCTCCAGGCTACTACGAAACTGGTGATACAATAGAAGGATTTGTAAATAGGTCAGGTTGGTTCGTCTTTCTCGCCACTTTTTACGCCTGATCGTGGACACACCAGCGCTCTTTTCTTTTCTGTGTCTGCTTGTTTGCGCAACAAGAAACGCGTGTACATGGACATAGGGTTACGCATCTACATGTACAAAATTGTCATCATCCAAAACAGTATTTTTTGCCCTTGTTAAAATGGTCAAGATTTTCATCGTTCACTCCTTTTAAATAATGAAAAAGAGTCGCACACTCTACACTGAACTTTTTCCTTCCTATTAGTCTTCCCTTATAAATTTACATCAGAAGGAGTTTGATTTCCAAGAAAACAACTCGTACCACACTGGATATGCTCCCTTGATTTTCGTTTGCAATAACCATGCAAGACAAAATGTGAAAAAGGGAGTGATTGGATTGCCCAGTTTGTTACTCGTAGGAGAAGATATAGGTTGAACCTTTTCGTTTACCAAGATGGCGTTTGTGCTTTCTGTGGTGCGGTTTAGTACATGTGGTACACTGAAATAATGTAGACTTCTTTGATTGTACTTTGTATGCGGGTACCTATAGCCTGTACAATGTTTTTGTCAAAGGGGGAGCCACCTCGATTTTCATGTAGAACTCCATAATGGCGGCCATTTTCTCCCCTCCAAAACGGTTTTTTGGTTGTAACTCCTTAACCGTCAACAAATAAGCGTAATATGAAGCTCAATTCAACGCACAATTCTGGACAGGAAATGTGATGTACATTTCTGACGTTAAAGCAACTCTTGAATCCTAAAATCGTATTAATTCACCCTTAATCCACGCAAACATTCCTTTTTTCAATTGGTTGTTATAGTGATTTTCGTGTTGAAAATGCCCTTGCGAGTCCTCTAATAGCCCGAAGTGGACATGTTTAGGATTTTCTGAAAGGTGGGCATATATTCTTTCCATCTATTCTTA
This sequence comes from Lithobius niger, assembly GCA_023313725.1. NCBI lineage: Eukaryota > Metazoa > Arthropoda > Chilopoda > Lithobiomorpha > Lithobiidae > Lithobius > Lithobius niger. Next base: position 20,097 of record JAHWFP010076618.1, read on the forward strand.
CCGTTCATGTGCATCCATACCAAATGTCGTGATTTTCACAGAAAGGGAACAATTCCATCAATTGTGGGCACCAAGCCACCCTACTATTAATTACTGAAACAGATGAAGTCTTAAAATAGTGGCAGAAGAGAGCTAAAGGTAATGTTAGAGGAGAAAAAAGTCTGTTTTGTGGCGTGAAAAGCAGACCAGGTAATAAAATCTGAACGAAGTTTGTATTGGTTGGACTGGTTACATGAAATCCCTCAAAGACGATAGTAGACTCAAAAATACGGGTAAAAGAGGAGCAATTTTCGAAATTGGAGCATAAAATGAGCCCAAGCAATTGTTTTTCAAGTTTTTATGTAAACCATCGTTTTCAGCATCTCCAGATTAGTCGACTTGGACCCCAAGATCACAAAAATAGGACAATTTTTACTTCATATAAAAAATGGGTGGCCATTTTGGAAAATTGCCGCCATTTTGATGCTCTACATGGAATTCACGGTGGCTCCCCCTCTGAAATCTTTGTATTGGCCTAAGGTGCCCACGTTCAAAGTGGCATATTCCAATAAAAATGGCCACCGGTACAAAATGTATTGCAAAGTGCACAATTCTTTGAAATATTGGGGTGTACCACCAATGTCGGATTGGGCCGCCCGGCAACCCGTGGAGGCCTCCACTACAGGAGACCCTTGTTTAAAAAAAACATATTTTTTGGGTAAAATTTTAAGTGAATTCGTATGAAAATTGCACTTCTCAGTTGCAAAAAAACCTATTAAATACCCACCGACTTCTTAAAAATACGCTGGCTTCAGGACCTCACCTCCACCACAGACTAAGGCCCTTGTCAAAAAAAATTATTTATGAAACAGTAGAAACGAATTCGTATGAAAATTGCTGGAAAACGTTTAAAATTCATCAGATTTCTTAAAAGTATACTACTTCCCTGGACCCCACTTGGGAATCGCGTTGCTCTGCTCCCTTGCTAAAGCTCACCTTCCCCCTCCCCCCTCCGCGTGTGGGGCCCTGAGGTCCCAGAAGTACATTCCTGGGGAGGCCCTACCTCTCCCAATCCGGCCCTGTGTGCCATACGTACTATAGAACAATCACTGTCAGTTCCCAATTATTTTTTTTCTTTCTATTCCACTTTGGGCTTCCGATGAGTGTGGAACAGTTTTGAATTCTAGGGAAAGTTCATACCGTAACATAAATGTAAAGGCACCTTCAATGCTTTCGGTTCAGGTTTTGTTATGTTGATGCATATCTGGTGGTCATTCACCCCAAAACAATGCTGCTGGAATTACGCACATCTAATAATGCTAAATGCACGTCCGTAATTTCTACGTATTGACTATGTTTGTCCGCAGCTAGCTACGTATACAGTACCAGTGTCACCGGCCATGGCGGCTAAGGGAGAGAGTACCAAACCTACTTGCTCGAAATAGGGCCATCAGAACTTGATCAACAACTAGAAACGGTAGTTTATCTAAGTCCTTGCTGATCTACTACTCAGGGTAGGGTGAGGAACCACCTAGTTCCTTCAGCAGTTACGGAATGCAAATTCTGGCGTTTCAGAACTCTCAAGAGACAGATGCTTCATTGACTCCTAAAAATTAATTTTGTTTAACATAGTACGGAATTTGTGCAACGTTCTGCCTCACTAACAGGACGTCTGAGTGTGGACACAAGTGTCGCAACCCACAAAGGAGGTGTGTGAAATGATTCCAACCTGCGTTCGAAAATGTCATCGGTATAACAGGAGTTTGGAGCCAGTTTGGGTCCGAAACGACAGATCAGAGCTTAACCAGCAAACGGAAACGGCAGTTTTAGCTAATTCCTTGCCGTTCCACTACTTACTCAGGATAGGATCAGAACACACCCAGTTCCTTCAGCAGCTATGGAGTGTAAATTATGGCTTTTCTGAACTGTCTGTCAAGAGTCAGAAGCTTCAGTGACTCTTTAAAATTAATTTTTCAAAAAATGCTACAGAATTTGCAACGTTCAGGCTCACTAAGAGGACGTTTGAATATGGGCACTTCTCTTCAGTGTCGCAACCCACAAGGAACGTGCGAGGAATGATTCCAACTTTGCGTTCGAAAATGTCATCGTTATAACGGAGGTTGGAGGCGGTTTGGGTCCGGAACGACAGATTAAATTGCTTGGCAAGTCAATCGGCTTGCAGGCTGGCTGGAGGCTAAACAGAAAGCCGCACGCGCAAATCCCTCATGAAGGATGCAGACAAATTTGAAAGGCAAGGAAGGAAGGGGTTAGATGACCAGGAATCCCCCTGGACCAACAGGCGCCAACAAGAATTAAGAGTGGACCTACTCATGGTCGTGTGGGGGGGGGGGGGCCCACGTTGACCAGCGAACATCAAGGAATGCTACCACTTTGCGGTAAAAGGGTGGAACTGATGATAATCTAAATTAAAAATTTGGGGGAAAAAATTAGAAATTCAGCAGATGGTCGTAAAGTTGGCATGTCATCGTGGTTTAGTCAATATTGTAGCCTTATATTTAACGTTATAAGACGGTCCCTAACTTTCACAATGCTAAAAACGCGCAGCGATGATATATCCCATATCACCACACTTTACAGTGCATGATATCAGTACCACCACTAAAGTGTGGTGATATGGATGGCACGCACAGTAATGGGTGATACAGCATTGCCAATACTTTCATGAAGTAAAATAGTTGACACCCATGCTTTTTTATTAAGCAACAAAGATAAAAGCAAATTAATTCACACGTGGTTTTACAAAGCAGTTCTACATTTCGAAATACAGACAAGAAAATTAAATACTTTTTACCCCCCCCCCCCCCCGTCAAAAAAAAATAGCTCGCGACTATAAATCACAAATCTAACGTGAACTTGCGTCGGCCTTTTGAAAACACCACTGAAATAACATAACGAACTACAGATGAAATTTCATCCCTCAAAATTATGCGTTCAAGGTATTTCCCTCCACGCAACCCCCTCCCATCTCCCCGAAAATGAAATACACCCACAACATTCTAACTGTCCACACGTTAGCACATAACTGTTTGCACGAATACGTTACCGCTGTATTGCCTGTATAATGTCCGCAGTGACTAAAGTTGAATACCGAATCGTTTCTTGGTCATTATTAATCTTCGCTGTCGTCAACTTTCGCAACGTTTTCCATTAAAAGCCTTCAAAGACGTACTAGTACCATGAAATGACATCAGAGAATGACAGAAGACACATTATGCAAATTAAAGAAAGACAACACATTGCGTCAGAACTTTAAAAAAAATTAAAAACACTTCTTGCGTGAACCTCAGCAGCACGACATAATTTTTACTTGACGAAGTTTCCGTGATGTGCGCCAAGGCAATAGACATCAGCCCACTGACTTAAAAAAAAACGCGTTTCTCCTATACGTAGTATTTAAAAAAAAAAAACATCTCTCCCGCTAGACACATACGCCTGCTCACCCTCGTCTCGCTCGAATGGTATCGGCCGCAAATCTGACTGCAGCAAAACAAAGTTATGCAAACGTGACGACACAAAGTTTGCATAAACAACACAGTTTAAAACTAATCCATTTATGAAGGCAAACCTTTCATTTTCGCCACCAATTTTGTTTTTCATTTTAATAGTTACAGACCGTACGATAAATTAGTTAAAAACCCCATGGCGAACTACATCGGATATCCCGAACATGGCCAATCCGCTCGAACTACGTCGCGATGACGTCATCTTGACGTCGTTTTTTCGCGGATTGGCCATGTTCAGGATATTGCTCATCGGGTGATAAATCCGATATAGTTCGCCAGGGGTACTATAACTATTACATAAAATTCTTTGATAAACCCCAAACAGTGGCAACGCTAAAGGGGAAAACGCACAGTCAAAAGCATTAATTTTCTGCCCAAATGCCAAAAATAACTGCCGTCAAGGATGGTACCATTCCACAGGTTACCTAATTTCACACTAAATGACAACCTTCAAAATTACGAATAATTTCTAGGTTTTCACTATGTAAGAATAAGGCGTATTTCTTTCATTTCTCCCCTCAAAGAAAAAAAAACAAGTAAAAAAAAACGGGGGGGAGGGGGGTTATGTTTATAATGCTGCTCAAACCGAAAATAAGTCTAAATCGCGTATTAAGATTGAGAACACAACTTCTGAAAAGTGGAGTGGGAATAGGAGAGGGGAGAGGGGAGTCATGCTCATCGTTGTTTGATTGTTTTACTCGACCTAACTACCGAAGTGGCTGCCCAACCAAGACAAATTTTTCCCCAGCCTTGGTCCTCAACCCAATTTAATTCCGGCATTGACGACGACACCACTAAAACACAGTAGATATACATCTTATCTTCATCACTCTTTAGCTGTATAGTTAAACATGAAAGGTTAGAACGACTTTCATATACCAGAGGTCCTGAGGTCCTCAATCCGGGTCTCATCCAACCCCTACGCATTTAGGGAGAGAAGGAGCCCCTCAAAATAAGCTCGTGCTCATGTCAATTGTGGCGTGTAAAAATCTTGGGTATATTCTAGCAAATTGGCTCTCTCCGATAACGTTAGTAATTAAAAAAGACACTACTTATTTTTATTTTTTGGTGCATTTACCCAGCATGCCACGGGTAAAGCCCTAATCTTACTTACAACATCACTAAAACAAAAGGATTCCAGATTTGAAGGTGCCAAAGAACGAATGAGAGTAGGGAAAAAAGGCCGTATCGAAAGACGCACGCATGGTCGGCCGGTCGGTCTTGGATGACGCCACTTCCGGTCACATGATATCTGATAACGTCACTTCCGGTTTTCTGAGGCCACCATCTTGGAAAATTACGTCACTTCCTGTCACGTGATCCCATGGAAACCGAAAGTGACCTCATTTTCCTAGATGGCGGCACCATGAAAACCGCATGTAATGTCATTTTACGAGATGGCAGCTCCCATGAAAACTGGAAGTGACGTCTTTTTTTATCAGATGAGATCACTTCTTGTCACGAGACCTCTGATGACGTTACTTCCAGACACTTGACCCCTGACGACGTCACTTACTGTCATGTGACCTTTGATGACGTCATTTCCGACAACAAAGTTTAAAGCCAAGGGTCAGGGTCAAAGGTCACGGGTCAAGGTCACCAAAGCAAAAAGGTCAAGGTCACGGGTTCAAAGGTCAAGGTCGCAAGTCATCACCAACTCACACCCCCGTTCAACTCAAACCATGTAAATGCTTCCTCTTCACTCCATGTTAATCCTACCACTCTAGTAAAATCTACAGTCACCCTGGGGACTCACCACATCTCACCACACCCCAAATAGCCGGAAGTAACGTCACCCAGACTATGTGATTGCGCAACGTAGCCCCATCCATGGGTATTCGCATTCTCCGTAGTAAATTTTTCATAATTTCACGTAAATTTTAGGTACATGTCGTATGTCATCTGGTCGGAAGCGCCTCCATTGTACCAATCCGCAACCCGATCATAAACACAACATGAAACCGAAACGAATGTAGACATTTACTATAACGTTTAGATATGTTCCGCGCTTATGTTAGGATGTTCTCACCACGTTCCTAATTCTCGTTTGAATTTTTTCTTTCAAGATGACATGAAACATACAATAAACGAATCTAAACATTTAAATGGAAACATTTAAACATTTTTTATTGTAGTTTCCAATTGTATCTACCTAATACTGATGGTGAGTTAGCAAGTAGGGCCACTACATCACAATTAGCCACTTCTCCCCAAAAGTGTTATTTTATGTGTTTAACGCACTGATGTTTTCTACGAACAATCTCATTCCATGCAAAATTCGAAGACTTGGAATTAAAATACTGATCTTGGGATTTGACTGGTATAAAACTCTAACGTAAATCATATGATCTTAATATCTTAAGGACGGTCGCATATCAAAGGGTGGGAAATAGGATGCTTACCCAGCCAAGAAGCCAAAGAACACGGAAAAGAGATTTTCACTTTGGTGACAGAAATATGTTATCTAAAAATTTAAAGCTTCCGTTAGACTATACGTGAGCATGCAGGCCATGTTCAGTCCCCTCATCTGATAAGGGACACTGGCATTTTAGAATAAGCCCAGCAACGTTTTACGCTTTTGGTGGTCTCACTAAGAAAACTTATGAAGAAAACCTGTACTTCCTCGCTATTACACTCAGTTGACAAGGTTCTAGACCATTATTTTTATGAATTATACAAACCATAAACGATAACTGTCTTTTGCAAATTGGAATGGGTTCCCCATACGACTGTCAAAACCCAGATCTTGTTACTTTCACAGACTGCTTGGGATTGTGTCTGATTCTGGTTGTATAATTTTGTTTGCTTTACTTATCTTGGTTTTTGCTTATCTGACTCTTCGGCTTAGAACTTTTATGAGACTTTTTTTTTTATACTCGTACTTTCACGCTGACGATACCGTCGGGGATCTACGGGTCTATGACAGGCGAAACCTTGGTGGTCCACGTACCCTTTTCATTTTTACTATCAAATTCTCTTCGACCAGCACTAATGTGTTTTGGGCAGATTCGGTTTTAAATTTTTGTTTTACATTTTAAGTTGTCTGAGTGTCACTAGTCCACACGGATTCTGTTTTCCACCGATCGTCTGGTACATTGCTATAACGGTAACCACTTAGTCACTCTTTTCTTCCCAAAAAAGGCATAATTTCCATGGTACAAGCAAACCTAACTGTGTTGTTGTGCTTATTTTCATTGTGATTGAAACCATATTTCTCTACCTGCGAAGGATGAAAATTTGGGCTCCAAATCCTCCCCCGCACACCCCGAACAACAGGTTACTAGCGATGTCACTGCATATATAGTGTCCGCGGCCTATCTTGAGTTCGCCCCAGAACGAATACAGATAATCGATTGTATGTTTTCGATAGCAGAGCACCTTGTTGATATCCTAGATGGTTACAAAAACAATGGCGGCCATCGATTAAAGCCGGCCCCTCCAGGAAGATGTCGCCTCTCATAAGATATCTGCAGGACTCAAGATACCGCTGCACGCACAATAAGTAACATTTTGTTTATTGTTAGTTTTCTTAGACCTAAAAATTTTACTTTTTTGGCAAATTTGTTGCTAGTTTAAAAACATATCACCAAAATACATAATTTTTCTATTGATGGGTATCTTGCAAAAGAGGCGATGATTTATTGGGAATGATGTTTGCACTACACCTTTTTCTCCCGACTTTGCAATTTTCTTTCCACTAGTGAAGGAAGTGAGAACGAACTTCACCTGTAATTCCCCAATTCCCACCCTCCATTTTGGGTATACGTCTGCAAGCAAACAAAAAAGTAAGATCCGCTAACCTCAGAGGAAGACGAAGCTTCAATAATTCAACGCCACTGTCAACGAAGAATCAACTCAGATGGGAATTCTCGTTAGTGCGACACTTTTTTCCCCCATCGTTATCAAAGATTCGCTTTACTTTTAATGCATTAGAAACATTTCAACGCTGCAGTAGCTTCTTTACTGGACCGAAGCAAGCGTAACTCGTATTAGCAAAACAAGAAACGGCTTCGCCGTTTAGAAAAAAACATTAGAGCTTATATCCCCATACTCACAGCTGTAAATGCATATGAATGAAAACGGATTAGAGTTCACTCGAACGCAACGAACTACAGGGTGGACCACAAAAAACTGACGACCCAACATTATCTAAGTCCAAGTTTTCTAGTTAGCACCCCTCAAACCCAGAATATGAAAGAAATCAAATCTAATGAAACGGAAAGAGTTCCTGTCCTCTCCTGGTTCTGAGAGGTGCTAATAAGAAAAGTTGGCCTTAGAAAATGTTGGGTCGTCAGTTTTTTGTGGACCACCCTGCATCATTTGAACTCCAATTCCAGGGAACACGGACTGTTTTTACTCAGTGGTTATGTAAGAAAGTGAGCGCAGTTTGTATTTGAAATGGTTAATGCTTCTGTGCGTATGTCTGTGTGCCCTTAATTTGTGTATTATACAGTTTTGTTTTTTTACATTTGTCTATGTTTGTTGCTTTATATTTTAAGTGTGTTTCGTGTGAGCGGTCATATGTGTATTATGTTTGTGTGTATTTATAATTTGTGAAACAAGCAGACTCCTAACTAAGGCAGGTTTTTTTGCCTATTTTTGTGTTTGATAGTTTCTGTTTTAGTTCTAGTTCGTGTGAGTAATTAAACTGCATTACGCCACCCCCTAACACACCCAGGCTAACATTGTGGAGTGCATAACTAAGTAATGAAACACATGTCGCATGTTTCCGTGCTTTTCACAGTGATTGGGATCTCCATTTGCAGGATTAGCATTTGCAACGCAAGTTTGCATCCAAGAGTAATAAATTCATGTCAAGTGAAACCATCGGATCAAACCCGAGATATCCGTGGAGGCTGGAATTAGCTCTGTTAACCACTGGGCCACTTAACACAAAAACCCGTGATTTTGGACATATGGTTCAAAAACGAAAGTCTACGGCGTTTTCTGAAATACACAAGTTGGCGAGATAGTCAATGCGTAAACCTAGGGCTAAGGTAATGGTCTACCATGCCAAGCGGTGCAAACCTTTGACTTTAAGGTTGGATATTATGTTGTTAGCCGTACACACACACAGACACTCAGTAATTTGGCACGGGGAATTATAGCTTGCCTCGTACCAAAATTTGCTGGACCTTATGCAATTCCGGCCCAAAAATTCAGAAACACAAACAAGCTTCGAGACGGTAAAACAGGTAAGGAGGTCCACTTAATGTAGTTGAACGTAACCGCTTAATATGACTGCAAATATGCCTAAACCACAGGTGGAGAAGTCAGAAATGAAAAGGGTATTCTTATGAGGAGAAAATAAAAATATACCAGCATTATCAGACAAAATTAAACAGTAAATGGGTTCCGGCCTAGAAGGGATGGGGGACAGAGGAGTCAAGAAAGTTTCTGTTTCCTGGGTTGGTTATTGCCGTATAACCAAGAAAATCACGAGATTTTTTTTTTTAAGTTGGGTGCTAATAGTTCCATGAAAATGGCGAATTAAATGTGCGACAACAGTGAAAATGCAAATAAGAGGAACGTGGATTTGACTAATCAATCGGTTTGAAACTCTGGAATCTTTTAGTTTGGTGCACAAAAAATAAATAATAAGCGAATTATGATAAATGTAATTTATATTTTGTAGATAGCAAAGCATGAACCAAAGAAGGAGAGGAAGCCAACCACCTTCAACGTCAGAGGGGATGTGGTACCGGCACTGTGGTATGTATGGTGGTAGGAGGAGACCTACTACAACAGCCACAGATATTGGCGACGCCAGAAAACCAGGCTGCTAATGCCCCGGCAGGCTTGGCTCCAGTCATAACAAGCCTGTGCTACCCAGAAAAAAAAAGGTCCCAGTAGAAAGCGTCGCTACTCACCAGATGCTAATGTCCACTGGACGTTGGCAACTGAAAGCGGGATGCAGACTCTGGAGTTCTGGCAACACATCAAAATGCAAGTCTGGAAAAACTGTCAGAGTTGCATAGGTTTCTGGTTCCAAGCTATCCCAACTTACGTTAAGGAATTTTGGCGAGAAGCGTTGACGTTCATACTGTTACTGGGAATTCCGAATCATGGGAATTCCGAATCACCCCACGGTCACGAAGATGAAAGACAAATTCACCTGTGGTTCACCCATCTCAATGAAGGACACTTGGCAGGAGCCAATGGATCATCCGGTACGCCGAAATAATGTACCAGCTGCTGAGTCAAGGGATATCATCAATTCAGCTGAAGCAACGGCTAACAGCACCAATAGGATAGACCAGTTTCAAAGCTCGAGGCTGAGGTCCAGACGAAGGAGCTCTTGGACAGAGAGGAGGCACAGGAAGAAACTAGAGACCCGTATAGGCTGAACTTGACGGCATAAATGTGTGTACGTTTCACAAACTTTGGCGAAAATCGAGAATGATTTTTTTCCCCAAACTTTTATGAAAAAGATCAAAAAGATCATGTAGTGATACAGAAAATGAAAAATGAAGAACCGTTCGTTTTTCGGACAATTTTGTGCACAATGTTACATGCATGCAGCTGAAGATAGCGTATGGTGTATATATCATGAAACAGGACTCACAGTCCTTTTTTTTTTATTAAAACAGAATTTTTTTTTTTTTTTACTTACCTGGTCCCAGACGAAAGATATTCTCGCGAAACTGTGTACGTGTTAGGTTTTTGACTCTGAATAAATGGTAAGTTATTGTGTGCTTTAATTCCTACCGTAATACTTGGGGTAGTATGTAGGTAATGCAAGGGGTAAATATCTCTTTCTTAAGCAAAAACTTAGGGGAAGGGAGATGTAACAGGCTGAAACCAGTTATAAGCAATACTCCGTGGAAAGTTCCTAAGGGCGCATTTATGCAACGAGACCTTCTCGCTCGCCGAATGCTATTTGCTAGGCAACCATTATTTATTTACGATTAATTTCCCGTTTCTGTTAAATGAATGCGGTAATAGGCAATACATCTAGACACACGCTAGTGTGTTGCGCCAAGTTAGGCAACAATCATCACAATAAACATCACACCTGTTCAATTGTCGAGGTTGTAAACCATTGTAGTGCGGCGCCATAGCGTCAGTGTCTTATATCTTGACGCATAGTTGGGCACATTTCAGGTACTTGGGGAAAAATGATAATGCTACAAAAGCTTAAATTTGATGAAATCGAGAGCAATGACCCACCTGACAAAAATTAACTCGTGTAGGAATGCCAGGTAAGCTACTTTCAATGCAAAATCTGACCCTCAATAACGTTGTAAATGTGTTACTAGTTCCTAGCTAGCTAGTCCGCTCATCCCCATGTTAATTTCCATAGGGTGATTATTCATCGATACCAAAATAACGGGATGGCTTCCAGCTATGAAATTGGACGAATGGGTGCAGTACAATACGAACTGCGTACCTTTTATGGTTTGGAGCCTGGGGGGCGTAACAGGAATGGCGTGGGAGGGCGCGTAAGTACGAAAATATTGTTATAACCATTGTTAGTATTGTCGGCATTGTCTGTCATTAGACGGCCAAAGTTTGGACAATGAGAACGTGGATACTGACGTACGTGCCTAGACACACACTAGTGCATCACGATAAATCTAAACAACGTTGCAAAGAAATTGTATTCACGTCCAATTCACGAAAAATAAACCAACTGTAAAAACAAAGCAAAATAAACAAAGCCAAAAACTGGTAAAGAGGCCAGTATGTTGAGAGTGGTTTGGCCCTTCAAAGGAGTGATATCAAAACACCAAAACTAACTAAATAAAACAAATCACAACAAAATTAAAACCAAACCAAAAACCCATAAAGAGGTGACTAAGTTGAGAATGGTTCAACCTATAGGCAAAAGGTAGTAGCAAATTGTTGAAAACCAATTTCTTGTTGACGTGGCACTTTATAGTACACATCTGCACGATAGTGGAGTTAAGCCAATACACAATTTAAAAAAAAGGAGTGCTATCATATCAAAAACCAAAACTGGTAAAAGGGGCCGCCAAGTTCCGAATCGTTCGGCCCTTCAAAGAAGCGATATCCAACATTAGCCAACTTAACCGAAAGTAGCAATGTTCTAGTTTTCATTTAACCTTCGAGTTATTAAGCGGTGCGATTAACTTGGCGAATGTTTTGGTGTGTTGATATCACTGCTGTGAAGGGCCGAACCATTCGGAACTTGGCGGCCCCTTTTACCAGTTTTAGTTTTTGATATGATTAAATATATTATAAATAACAACACGGATAAAGAACAAAGTACCACAGACGATTTAAACATTGCTACAACATTGTTGCCATTTCACGCTATTTCCAAAATTTGCTATTCTTGCAGATAAAAAAACAGCTTCTAGCAGTGATCAAACGACGGCAGAATAAACAGCTACTCGCAGCGAGAATTCAAACTCCAACATGGCGTCCATTTCGTTGGTTGTCGAATCGAAGACAAATCATCGAATACCGGCATTCAGAAATCTGTCCGTCGTCTTGTACAGCAGTAAAAATTGTTTTCTAGTTGTCATACATAAATCGACGCTGTCATGTTGCACGCATCGTACGTCGTGTCACGAGGCACGAGGAGGAGATTAACGTCCGTGTTGTTGCCATGGTTACTACGTATAGACAACTTGAGAAAGCCACATTCTTCGGTAAAGGCGAAAAAGCAGCCAGCAGATTTAGTATTAACCAAGTGAAAGCTAGTAAGCGAGAAATTTGTCGTTGCGTAATCGAGCCCTAAGTCCCCCTCGCTAATGCATAACACGATGCCGATATCGGGGTAGGAAATCAACCTTGCCCTTGGATGACAAATGTATTAATATGCGAAAGTCCTGCCTTATGCTAACACACTGAGTCAAACTTCCTACAAAAGCCTTAAAGGTGCCTTTTCACCTTTTCAACTCCTAGATGCAGCACCGTCGAATCTTCGAACAATATAAAGAAAATAGCGGTAAATTAAAAATGGAACAACACTTAGCAGTGCAGCGCCTCGAATTCTCATAACTGAAACGAGATCACGTGCCCCGCATCAGCCTATTGAATGACAGAGAATCTGGATCGTGGATGCTGTGTTTAGAGTCTGGGCAACGCTAGCGAAATGATGAATCGGCGCCCTTAAGCTGTTATGCAATCTAACCTTCGGCCATTGATTGCAAGGAGGGTAAGGTCACCCACTCCTTGCTAGGGGAATTCGAATGATATGTGGAAGTATTGTGTCATCAGTCACCCCAATGACACAACAACACCCACGCAAGACAAAATATAAATCCCCAAACTGGACCCAACCGGTTTTCTAGTGTACTGGCTGATACACCAGTCTGGTACAGTAAACCTGTACTGGCTGCACAGTAAGGTTGGTGGCTCTACCACCAGCATACATGGCAAAGTTTGTTGTGTCTGTGGAGCCAGACTAATGGTTGGTTACTGTTATCCAGCGTATCCCTCTGTTTAGTGCAACTCAGGGACCAGCTCGCCGCCAAAACCGCTGACCGATGCCCGGCTGCAATGCTTAACGTAAAGACCTTAGTTGTGGACAAACCTAGAATTTTGTTGTCCCTAAATACAGAAAGCTCAGAAACCATGCGATGTTTGTAAATAAGTGTTCCATTAAAGCTAATAAAATATTAGTACAGAATGGATGTGGTTCTCAGTTTATGGAGCACAAAAATAGCTGCACGCTTATTAATAAAAGAAAAAGAACAAATATAAACACGAAATTTAAATGTGTAACATAAAAAAGATTGACAGAAAAAAAGCACTAAAAGTAGTTAACGTTTTAAAAAGCCAGCAAGTGCACATGTATACAGTAAAATACGACGTTTCGGGATTTATCATCCCGTTGTCAAGCAAAAAATATATTTTATAGCATAAGCTACAAGTCACAAGATATACTTAGGGATGGTTTCCCATTTTAAAGAAAAGCAAGCCAGAGCAGTAAAAGGTAA
>JAHWFP010076619.1:0-15999 GCA_023313725.1 Lithobius niger
TTAAACCTTTAATACTTGAACATTATGCTTACGAAACCTCAACGTAAAATGCCCATTTTCAAACAGGAAACAAGCAACATGGTCAACGTGTAACCGTGCAGCCATTGATAGTCGACAGAAGTGTGGACGAAAGGCACCGTAAGCCAGAAATCGGCGGTGGCAAGTGGTGGATGGTTGGTTAAGTAGCCAATCCTTGCAGGGACGCCAGGAGAGATGATCAATTGGGCTGATCACAGCGTATAAAATGCTATGCGGTCGAAGGTCCGGACGAGAGAGGAGACGACAGGCCTACGACAACATCAAGGTCAGCAGGTGATGGACTGGCAGGTGGCCAGGTCTTCCGGGAGAGAGCTTCTTTCGGAACGCCTTTGGATCTTCACAATGTGTCCGGAGGTCTCGATGAAAGGGTTTCAAAAGAAAGAGAATCTAGAACGAAAGAGAATCTTCGAACGAAAGAGAACGAGAAAACAGGAGCGATGCGTGCAGAGCAGTTGCTAGAGGAAGAAAGATGGAAGCCTTTCGCGCTTCGGCGCTTTTAAAGGAGGGTTGCACACTGCGCATGTACACTTCATTACTGACCTGACGGCTACACACAACCCAAAAACCTGTAAAGAAAGACATCACTCCGCTGATATTTCTGAACGGCATATAGAAATGAAAACTTTTATGATGAGGTAAACCTACGACATGGCTTTGCTCTGGACGTTGCTTCTCCAAGAAAGAAGGGTACTGTAGCCGCACTGATGAGCACGGAACAGTGCTAAAAAAAAATGTAATGTTTACAAAGTCATAGAACGGAGGGTTACAAATTCCCCCGAAATCGGAATCGAAAGCAAATGCTAACAAGAAATCGTCAAATGACGATGTTAGCACAATAATCACTACAATGAAAAAATCGATACAAAGCTGCGCGCTACGGTCTCCCTATTTTAAGTGTTCATGCATGGCTTGCGGCACTGCGTGATGCGCTCTTCGTAGCAACTTCGACAGACACACAGAGAACCGTGTTTTCACAGATATACGCCGCGAAGGTGCGATTCAGTTCACGGGGTGCGAACCGAAGGTCCAGCTTAGTCCAGCTTACTCACCACCAACCGCGTAGCCTCGTGGGCACTGCTGCTCGCTTGGAAAAATGGCGCATGCCAGCCCAACTGCTAAAACGACCGTGAGGAACGAATTTCTTCTAGTAAATTCAATAATCTTGGCTCCAGATTTTATTAATGCACGCACCAGCGGCAGGAAAAAGAGTGAGTGGACGCGAGCAGGTGAGTGGGAAGTGGGGTAGAGATGGAAGTGACATAGTCTTTTGCATAAATGACTGTGTTAATGAGGTGGTGGGGTAGTAAAAACGTGCCGTACGTAAAAGAAGGGATCCTAATCTTGTAACACAGTGAGGAGGATTCTGCGAAAGAGAAAAGATGATTTCCCTCGACAGGACTATTGATTGTAGCTTCGATTTAGGTTGGAGTCATCATGAAAAGGTTGGTTTTTCGGTTTCTTCCTGTCATTCTTCTCATCTTATTTGGGGAAGGGGTTGGAATGACTCTAAAAACCTTTCGACTGTTGCATCGGCCTGTTGTTCTTTGGCTTCCCAGCGACGTCAAAGTGAGAAGCCAGTTTTGGGATTAAGACCACTGAACAGAGTTTCAGCTTCATGAATAGGTTGGTTGCGAATGTAAACGTGGACCGCCGGAAAACGCTCGTTTTTCAAACTTGCAATTTTTTTTCTTGAAACGCCTAAATGCCTCGATTGTGACAATCTCGCCGTTTTCGCAATAATGGACCAAATCGGCCAAACTTTTCGACATTCAATAGCCTGTCCTAATACAAGCCCCTTAGGGAAGCCCAAATCCGGACTTTCCATCCAGAAGATCCTCAAATCTACATTTGAAAAACCTCCAACAACCACCGCAGCGCTCCTTCATCATGGCCGCCATTATTGAAACTTGTATTTATGTATTTTACTTTTATCACTCCTATTTTCAGGCAAAAAGCCTCATACACTAGCTTAGTTGCATTTTAGGAGGGACTTCCTCTGCGAAGGTACTTAACCTCGATTTCATGTACAGACAACAATTTGTAGTGTGATATTTTTTATTGTGTTTGTCGGCCGCAATCCTTATGAAAAATTTCCACAACGATCAAGTTTATCTTCTAACTTAAACTTTAAACGTTCCAATTAACTTATATCATTATAGCTTCCAACTAAGCTAGTTTATTTAACCGCACTTATACTTTTATAATAATCTTTTACCCCCAGAAACGCTACCATATGTCCAACATAATTCGACATCGGCATTCTACCGGACACGAATTTTAGTGTATACAGAGTGTAACAAAAGGTTGTGTCCATACTTGGGTGACTAATTCCTTGCATCAAACTAACAACATATTTCCTATAAACATTTGGCCAAAAACGTTTTATTCTTTAGTTATCGCATGAATTAATAACCCAAATTCCAACTCCTTTTCCCCCACCCACCCCATTCCCACTATCTGGCGATTGCAAACATAAAGCAGAATAGGAAGGTAGTGAACGAAGATAGTGAAAAAACTGTTAGTCAAAGTTAGACTAACAGAAAAATATTTCTTGCCCAAACATTTGTCCTAGAGGGGGAGCAACCATTGTTTGAAATTGTCGTTAGTCGGTGTTAATGTAGGCCTGATAATACATAGTGGTTTTAATCCTTTGAACAGATGCACGGCAGAAACTCAAAAAGAAAAACGTCTTGAAATAGGAAAACCTAAAACAAAACCCACAAGGGTGAAAAAAAAAACCCGCCAAGTTTCAGCCAATCAAAGTAGTGATTTTAGATTCAAAATGGCTGCCACTAATTTACTACATTTGCCAAGCAAGTTTTTGATTTAACATTTGAGGTAATAGTCGGTGGGATTAGCTTGACAACTAATGTAGCAACTTGGTGGCAGGAATTTTGGCTCTGATATCACTAGTTTGATTGGCTGAAACTTGGCGGGTTCTTTTCACCCTTGTGGGTTTTGTTTTAGATTTTCCTATTTCAAGACGTTTTTCTTTTTGAGTTTCTGCTGTGCATCTGTTTACGGGATTAAAACCACTATGGTATTATCAGGCCTACATTAACACCGACTAACGACAATTTCAAACAATGGTTTGTTCCCCCCCTCAAGGACAAATGTTTGGGCAAGAAATATTTTTCTGTTAGTCTAACTTTGACTCTTTAACAGTTTTTTCACTATCTTCGTTCACTACCTTCCTATTCTGCTTTATGTTTGCAATCGCCAGATAGTGGGAATGGGGTGGGTGGGGGAAAAGAAGTTGGAATTTGGGTTATTAATTCATGCGATAACTAAAGAATAAAACGTTTTTGGCCAAATGTTTATAGGAATTATGTTGTTAGTTTGATGCAAGTAATTAGTCACCCAAGTATGGACACAACCTTTTGTTACACCCTGTATATGTTTGTTTTAGTTCTCCTCTAAAATCCTACTGGACCCATCCAAATGCTTCTGCTAGCTTATACTACTATTAAAAACGAAAAGATGTTTATAAAAGATCTGTTAAAACCCAATCCGAAAGTCAAACTGTGCTTAGAAACTTCGAATCCCCAATTTTACCCCCTCCCACGCCAAACTAGTTGCGGGGTATAACACTGCAGTTTTCAGTTAAAGTAGAAAACACCGGCAACCGGTAGTCACAGTGGTATTTAAAAGGCATCTTAAAAACCACAAAAAAACACATTTACCACCCCCAAAGAACACAAAAAGGTCCTACACTTGGACTAAAACGTCAGGAAGAAAATCGGTGCTGTGATGTGACTTTTAATTTATTTTCGTGCACAACTTCTGATGAAGGTGAAAGGAGACTCACCGAAAATTCAAGTGTAGGACCTTTTTGTGTTCTTTGGGGGTGGTAAATGTGTTTTTTTTTTGTGGTTTTTAAGATGTTCAGTTAAAGCTTATAAAATTTAATAGTAATGCTGTCTGATTACCCAAAGCCAAGTATTAAGCTTTAACAAGAGCTTATTCACGTTGCAAACATGTAAATATTCATTCCATAGTCAATATTTCAAAGTAAAGGCCTATTTCCCAAAGTTAAATTGAGTAAAACTCAAAACAGGCCCGTCTTTACATGTCCTTACTCCTTTAAACGGCTCTGCACCCAGTCCCTTTGTTCAACCGACTTCTCCTCCCACTTTCCATTGTTCTCAAGGCCCTCAGTCAATCCGACCCCGCAGCTCCCCTGCTCGTCCGCACGAACTTCCGGTATGTGTATAAAACCCCAGCCCCACGAGGCAATCGTTAGCACAGCTCACAGATCTCTCAAGCTAGAAGGGTCACGCCAGTCGGGAGTGGAGAGGCCATGTCTGGAGAATGCCATGCCGGGCAGAATGGTAGTGGTTCGTATGTTATAGTTGAGCTTTTGAAAGTTCAGTTTAGGACCCCCATAGTCTAAATTTTAGTTTAAATGTAAACTTAAACTCTCTAGCTTGTAGAAAATTATGGTGGTGACGCCTGTAGCGGCATCTTAGGTTCTCTCACCCCATAACGTCAGAGTGGTTCTCTTACTAAAAACCAACTTTTCCAGTTTATTTTAAATGGATTTTTAATCTACATTAATTGACGGTTTGATCTTTGAGGAAGTCAAAGGAAACATACTGATGCCTAAGTGTAAAATTGCCAGGCTTTTTATTTCTTAGAACAGTTTCTGCGGGAACTAAGGGAGGTTGATCTTTTGTACTTGGAAAACTTAAAAACATAATTGTGGACGGTTGATCGTGTATGAAACATACTGTCAGATAGACTACTATCAGTTGCGGCTGTTTAGTCTTGCGGGTGTCTCCGGGAGCACTCAGGATTACTTTTTCTAATGTGAAAATTTTAACTTTTATTCAAACACAAGCGTGGTTTGCCTGAAGTTGTGAGATACTGTTGTATATTCAAACTTGTTGCTTTTAATTAATTTGATTCAAAAGCATTCAGAAGCAAACCATAATGTAAAGTGTTCTTTATTCTCTGTCGCATAAATAAAACCAGGAGTTTTAAGCTTCAGTCGTTTGCTAGATTGATTAATTGTTTTTTAGTGTAAAAAATAAATATGTAGCCCATCATTTAATTTTAGCTAGTTATACAGTTAAATCCACCGTTGGTGGCAGCGATTACCGACAGTTAAGGTTAGGCCCCTTTAATTAGGACCGGCGCTCCATCCCCCATGCTGTGTTAATGAACGTAAAAAGTCGTTGTAAACACCATTCAACCTCAAGCTGATACTCCACGTACACCAGGGAAACCGGGGGCGTTACAAGCACCTAAGCCGTCGTAGCATCAGCCGTTACACGAAGCTAATGTTTTGAGTCGTTCACGTTCGTTGCCGACTGCAGGGCTAAGTCACATAGCAGGAGAATCGAATTGAAAAGAGCCTTCGTTAGCCAATTCGTTGAATGAAAGACGGCAAAGCATCCTTTTTTGATGACCCAATGATGAGAAATACTAGGCGTTTGGCTTTGATTGGGTCCGTTTCACATGAAAGCTTTTCACAAATTGTGTTGACGGCAGTTTTGTTGTAGTCTTTTAAAATGTACGACTGTACTTCAGCCTTCCTTGGAATGTACAAGCTTGCACCAAGATCCAGTTTAGCTTCGGCTGTCAAGAAATTCGATTGTGAATATGTGTCAAGATATTTAGGGTTTGCATATCCATCTCCAAACGGTTCAAAAAACCAGTTCTCTCTTCCCGGGTAGGGTAGGGGGGTCTTCGTAAAATTCAATTCACCCTTTCCCCTGAAGAGACCTCCATTCCGAAGTAAAGTTGTGAGAAGTGTTGTGGATTGGCCCACGACAGAACGCTTTTTTGGGTTCCGATCTTGAAGACGAAACCGAAATCAGTGGCAAGGCCTCTGTTTATTAAAGGTTGGTTGGCAGAAGCAGGTTTGTATAGAAAACAATCTGGAACAATATCTTCTAGGGTTTTTAAAATTTGGATAGAGGAATGCTTGATGGATCTTCGCGCACTCGGATCGAAGTGGTCATCGAAGTGGTTGTGTCTTGACCCCATGCCAGGTTCTGAATCGTTATCGGAATGGTGGGGCGAATTTCAGATAAGCTTACTGTGATGTGTTATTGTTTTATCTTTCACTCTTGTTCGTCTTTCCTTTCCTTTTGCTGCGGTTTTCAGTTTCCTTTTCGTACCATTCGGCTGTCGTTCTGTTGTCTTCATGAGACGCTCTTATGTTCGCTTCGCTTTCGCCATTCTTTTTCCGCTTAAACATCCGGTTCTGTTTATATGGTGCGCCTTGTGGTTAGCACTGTGCCTTTAGCCTTTCCTTTTCCCTTGGTCGTGGCCACTGTTATGGGAGGAGGAATGTCTAACGGAGCGGCGAAAGGGAGAATGGTGGGCTAAAGAACAAGAGCGACTACCGTCACTCAGGGATCTTCGTCGATCAGGGGATTCCTTTCGTTTTTTATTATGAGAAAGAAAGTGGGAAGTCTTTCGTTTTCCATTGACGGTTTCGTTAATCCATCCGCGGACGTAATTAAGGCAGCCGGCGGGAGAGGCCGCAATCATCCAGTTGCTGTCAGAGCTTGGTGAAATGGGGTGTGAAGATCGATCGCAAGCTTTGAGATTTCCTGTAGCTCTTTCAAAGAGCTCGTTAATCTCTCTCCTTAAAATTGGCACGGCAGGTTTTGGTGACTTTGCCAACTGCAGAGCATGATGCTGTGTGCAACGAGTAGAACAAAATGAAAGGCCCAACAGGACATTATTTGTTATTGATGAATTCCAGCCAGTAGACAAAGAACTCTTCTTTTTGGCTTTCTTGCTGCGTCTATGTATTTTGACTTGGGACTTCAGCGTGGAATAAAAAGATTTCAGTACTTGTGATCAGTAGCGGCTGCTACGGGTTCCGACCACGACGCTGACAGCAAAACAGTAGTCGAGGATTGTCCGCAAGGGACGAGAGACGTCGCCGACGTGTTGATGGCCGTACAATCCAGACCAATTGGTAGACGGGCGGATGAGCATAGCGAAGCCGTCCGACCCTAAGCTTGCAGTCTAGTCGAGGCAGATAATCTCCTCAACAGGTCATGGGCAACCCAGACGGCCCAGCTTGGGGAGACGGAAGGGGTTCAGTAAGAGGAATCGAGAAGTCGATAATACGGGAGCCAGAGCTAGCTGAGAAAGGAGAGGTACTCTTGCCTTGCCATCCTTACGCTTTCCTTTCGCCAGGTTCAAGAAGTTGACGGTAGAGGGAGAAGGAGCGCACGTCCAAACAGGACTAGCGCTAGAGAATAAAAGATGATTTGCTTTCGCGATTAGTGTAATAGGAGAGATGTGCAGGACCGTACTTCAGTGTTAGCAAGCTGGTGATTGGTTGAATTCATTATTTCTCTAGAGGGAAAATGCATTTGAGAGGAAACATGCTAAGATTTACAGGTAATGTAAGCTTTCGTCACAAAAAAAGAACATTTTGCCACCCCCCAGCCAGGCAGGCTAAAAATGGTTTCTTTGTGCCTAAAACATACTTAACCTGATAATTTAGTATTACATTCCTCGAATGGGATGTTCCCCTGGAGGTTTCTTCCGGTGCGCAGGCGCCTGCTTGCATGTCCCTACTGTGCATGTGCGTGGCAGTACTCCCTCATAAAAGCGACAGCGTGCTCGCTATCGGCATTCATTTTACTTTCAATATGTCAGGCGGTGACTCGAGAGGGGAGGCAGGGCGGGAGTAGGTTAAGTATGTTTTAGGCACAAAGAAACCATTTTTAGCCGGCCTGGCTGGGGGCCAGCAAAATGTTGTTTCTTTGTTACCAAAACATCTTAACCTGATAATTTAGCATGATCAGCAGACCTCGTCACATTTGGTGGCGGGCACCGGCCTGACGAGCGCCCCGGGATGCAAGCAGGCGTTTCCCCAAAATTTTTTGTCTGGAAGAGAAAAAATTGCACTTTATTCAGAACAGGTGAGAACAGGAACTTCGACCTCTTTCGTAGGGTTTGGTGGCCCTGAAAAGGGCCGTTGTTTGGGTCTTGCTTCCTTCTGGATGGCTTGCTTCCATGTGGGTGGCTTGCTTCTGTGTTAGTGCTTAATGTTAGCACTTGCTGTTAGTGCTTCTGTGAGTGCTTAATAGGGGGTTGACCACAGTTCTAGCTGCGATGATTGGTCCCAGGCGGTGTAGTCCTGATTCATCTCTTGACATGTCCCATAGGTAGTGGGAGGTGAAGGTTGATTGTTGGCGCCATGACGCTGCTGCTAGAATTTCTTCTATTGGAATGGCGTTGTGGTGGGCCCATGAAGTGGAGACAGCTCTCAGCTCGTGAGCCGTCACTCTCATGCTCTCATTCGGAGTTTTCTCATATGCTGCCTCGATTGTTTTCTCAATCCATCTTGATACCATGGCTGCTGATGTTTCGCCAGATTGGGGGTCAACTAGAAGAAAAAGTTGGTTTCTTCCTCGTCGAATGTCTTCATGGGGTGTCCGGGCTAGGTAGAAGCGTAGAGCTCTGACTGGACACAAGCACCGTTCAGATTCGTTTCCTACTAGGGTGGATAGAGCTGGAAAAGTGATGGGTTTCGGTGGTTCCGAAGGTTTTTGTGTTTTGGCTCTGAATGTCGATCTTCGATATGTAACGGCGGACGATACGACGGCTTAGGTGCCTGTAACGCCCCCGGTTTCCCTGGTGTACGTGGAGTTTCAGTTTAAGGTTCAACTGTATTTACGACGACTTTTTACGTTCATTAACACAGCATGGGCAACTGTCCCAGCATGGGGGATGGAGCGCCGGTCCTAATTAAAGGGGCCTAACCTTAATACTATCGGTAATCGCTGCCACCAACGGTGGATTTAACTGTTTAACCTGCTAAAATTAAATGATGGACTACATATTTATTTTACACTAAAAGACAATTAATTAATCTAGCAAACGAACTGAAGCTTAAAACTCCTGGTTTTATTTATGCAACAGAATGAAAAACACACTTTACATTATAGTTCGCTTCTAAAAGCTTGTGAATACCAGTTATTTAAAAGCAACAAGTTGAATTTACAATTTTTAGTAATTCACAAAAAATTCAGACAAACCACACTTGTGTTTGAATAAAGGTTAAATTTTCACAATAGAAAAAGAAATACTAGGTGCTCCCGGAGACACCAGCAAGACTAAACAGCCGCAACTGATAGTATTCTATCTGACAGTAAACACGATCAACCGTCCACAGTTATGTTTCTAAGTTTTCCAAGTACAAAAGATCAACATCCCTTAGTTCCCGCAGAAACTGTTCTAAGAAATAAAAAGCCCGGCAATTTTATACTTAGGCATCAGTATTTTTCCTTTGACTTCCACAAAGATCAAACCGACAGCTAGTTTAAATTAAAAATCCATTTAAACTAAACTGGAAAAGTTTGGTTTTTAGTAATAGAACCACTCCGACGTTATGGGGTGAGAGAACCTAATATGCCGCTTAAGGCGTCACCACCATAATTTTCTCTAAGCTAGAGGTTAAGTTTACGAATTTAAACTATAAATTTAGAATATGGGGGTCCTAAACCAAATTTTTAAAAGCTAAACTATAACATACGAACCACTACCATTTTGCTCGGCATGGCATTCCACGGACATGGCGTCTCCACTCCTGACTGGCGTGACCCTTCTAGCTTGAGAGATCTGTGAGCTGTGCTGTGGATGCTTTGGGCTGGGGGTTTTTATGCTATAGAGACCGGAAGTTCGCGCGGACGGGCAGGAGAGTTGCGGGGGTCTGGTTGGCTGAGGGCCTTGAGAACAATGGAAAGTGGGAGGAGAAGTCGGTTGAACAAAGGGACTGGGTGCAGAGCCGTTTGAAGGAGTAAGGACATGTAAACATAGGCCTTTTTTGAGTTTTACTCAAGTGAACTTTGGGAAATAGGCCTTTACTTTGAAATATTGACTAAGGAATAAATATTTACATGTTTGCAACGCGAGTAGGCTCTGGTTAAAGCATAAAGCATTACTATTAAATTTAATAAGCTTTAACTGAAAAAACTGCAGTGTTATACACCACAACTAGTTTTGGGTGGGGGGGCGCCCAATTGAGGATTCGAAGTTTATTGCACAGTTTGACTTTCGGATTGCTTTGGAACAGATCTTTTATAAATATCTTTTGGTTTTAATAGTAAGACAAGCTAGCAGTAGCATTTGGATGGGTCCAGTCGGGTTTAGAGGAGAACTGAAACAAACATATATACACTAAAATTCGTGTCCGGTAGAATGCCGATGTCGAATTACGTTGGACTAATGGTAGCGTTTCTGGGGGTAAAAGATTGTTATAAAAGTATAAATGCGGTTAAAATAAACTAGCTCAGTTGGATGCTGTAACGCAATAAGTTAATTGGAGTTTTTAACGTGAAAGTTAAAAGGCAAATCGATCGTTGTGGAAATTATTCATAGGGATTGCGGCCGACAAACACAATAAAAAATATCACACTTGAAATGTTGTCTGTACATGTATGTGAGGTTAAGTACCTTCGTAGAGGAAGCCCCTCCTAATCTACAACTAGCTAGTGTATGAGGCTTTTTGCCTAAAAAGAAAATAGAAGTAAAAATCGATATACATGTACATAAGTCTTCAATAATGGTGGCCATGATGAAGGAGCGCTGCGGTTGGTTTGGAGTGATTTTCCATTGTTGATTGTGGATCTTCTAGAAGGAATTGTTGAATTTGGGCTTCCCCAAGAGGTAGATATTATGGATGTTCATTAAATGCCGACGAGTTTGATCGATTCGGTCCATTATTTAAAAAACGGCGAAATTTACACAAGCCAGGCATTTGGGCGCTCGAGAAAAAAAATTTCGCTTCGTTCAGCAAAACGAAGGCTCTTCGGAGGCACACGTTTACAGATACAGAGTGACAGAGGAGAAGTTGGGGCCAAAGATGCAGTATGCTGGGTCTGCTTGAGAGGGCTCGAATTTCAGAACACCGAAGGCTGGCTGCTAGGGTGACGAGAAAAACCATCTTGTGGGTCATGAGATGAAGAGAGGTGGTCCTGTAGGGGTTCATATGGTTCCCCCGTTAGGGACTGGAGGACGAGTGAAAGGTCCTAGTCTGTTATCGACCTTCTCGTAGTGGGTCTTTCGTTTTCGTATGAACGCAGAAGGGCTGAGATTCGGTAGTCGTCAAGAAGATTAGTGTTGTTGGCCGCTTTGAAGACGGTGTTTAAAGCAGAGCGATAGACCAGAATTGTAGAGCCTTTGAGTTTGTCGATGTTGAACAAGTCTCTGAAGAAGTTTAGGAGGATGAGAAGAGGTGGGTTGATAGGATTAGTTTGTTTTGTGATACACCAACGAATCCATTTAGACCAGTGGCTGTCGTACATCCGGTTAATGGAATCCCTGGTAGCCTTTGAGGCGATGCGTTCGGCCTCTTCTCGATGAATTCCAGCCTTTTTGAGGAGTTTGATGATAGTAGCCACCCGTGTAGGTTGAGGTTTGATGCATTCGGGTGTAGTTTTGTTCCTTTCTATTGGGACAGAAGATCTGGTTGAAGAGGTAGACATCTTGGAGTGTCGACTAGAAGGTCTAGAAGGAGTGGGAACAATGCTGTGATGGCCAGAGGGGGGCTATGAGCAGGAACAAGCTCTGGCTTTCCTGGATTTTTTGAAGAACTTGTGGAAGGAGCTTGAAGGGCGGGAAGAGGTAGGCGTATAGGTTGTGCCACGGGAACGTCAGGGCGCTTACTGCTACTGCTGTTTCGTCAGGAATGGGGCTTATGTAATGGGGAAGTCTGGCATTGTGCCTCGTGGGCAAACAGGTCTATCATTGGGGTGCCCCAAATGGTGAAAAGAGATTCGCAAAAGGATTTCTTGAGGCACCATTCGCCCGTCGGTGGTTTCTGGCGTGACAGAGAGTCGGCAATCACATTCCTGTTACCTGGGATGTGGAGAGGAAGGAGTGTGATGTTGTGCGTTATGCAGAGGTTGAAAATTTCTGACGTTTGGCTGTGGAGAGATCTTGATTTTGTTCCACCTTCTTTCCTTATGTAGGCCAAGGCAGTCGTGTTGTCGGACTGGACTTGTTTTGTCTTGTTTCTGATCTTTGGGAGGAAGTGTTGCAGGGCGAGTAGGATTGCTTGAAGCTTGAGGGAGTTGATGTGGTCCATGCAGGTTGGAGGCCAGAGGCCTGAGACTTCATGTGTGCCAAGGTGGGCGCCCCAACCGGTTTTCGAACCGTCTGTGAAGATGAGTAGCTCGGGTTGGGGCTCGTGTAGAGGCTGTGTCTTCGAGAGGGTTGGTGACATCTGACCACCAAATGAGGGAGTCTAGAGGAAAGGCGGGGCTGAAAGGGATTTGTGTGTCCGGGAGGTCCTGATTGATTGCCTGGTTGTCTATACGGTGGTGGTGAAGCGGTCTTACCATCCATCGGCCATAGGGTTAGCTCCCGATGTGAAAAACTTGTTTTCGACCGAAAGAGGCGTGTGTGAAGGAGAAGGTCTTCTATTCGTTCCAAGGTGGGGGCAATCCTTGCTGTGTGGAGGTCGAAAGAAGCTCCCAGGAAAGTGAAGACTTGTACTGGTGTTAGGCGAGATTTTGAGTAATTCACCCCGAAGCCCAATCAGTTAAACAGGGAGATGGTCTTGTCCCTGTTTCGTTCCAGTGTGAGAGGATCCGGATCGTTGAGGGCCCAGTCGTCCAGATAGGCATTGGCCTGAACTTCGTTTTGGTGTAGGTTTGCTAATATTGGTTTGAGAACCATTGTGAAAATTATGTGGGCTCCATTCAGGCCAAAGGGAAGACAGCGGAATTCGTAGACCCTTTGGTTGTAGATGAACCGAAAGAGGTGCGTGACAGCCGAGTGGAGTGAGACATGGAGGTAAGCGTCTTCCAGGTCCATCGAGACTGTCCAGTCGTTTTGTTTGAACGAAAGGCAGATGGATTCGAGAGTTTCCATTTTGAAATGCTTGTTTCGGATGTATCTGTTGAGGGGTTTCATGTTGAATATCAGACGGGAGCCTCCTGACTTTGGTCGGGTGAAGATCGAGCTGTAAAAACCTGGGCCTGGCTTGCGGCATTCCCTTATAGCGTGTTTCCACAGGAGTTCTGAAACTTCGAACGAAAGAAGCGGTGTTGTCGGTGGCGAAAATTCCCATGGCGGGGTTGGGGAGAGCGGTGGTTTCGACAGGAATTTCTGACGAAAGCCGTGTTCGATGATGAAGAGGACTTCCGAGTTCGACGTTAGTTGTAGCCAAGCCGGCAGAAAGTGGAGTAATCTTGCACCGACTGGAAGGCAGGATGGGCGAGAGGCGTCATTGTTGGGTTTTGTGAAAGCCACTTCTGTCCCCTGGTGATGAGTGGCGGCTGCGTCGGTTTGGAGTGGCGGCTCGCTTCCGGAGCGGGAGCGAGGATGGTCCGTCCGAAAGTGCTGCATGTTTCACGGCTGAAAGTGGGAATCGTTAGGACGGGAATATTGTGAAGAGGCTGGCGTCTTGTTCCAATCGTCCGGGGGAGAACCGGGATTGGGATGTCTATTCTGAAAGGGACGAGACGCCGAAAGGTTTTGTTTCAGCGGCTTAGGCTTCCTAGAGATGTCAAGGTGTCGGGCGAGAGTCGGGATGAGACCCCGAAAAAGCGTGTCCGATTCATGGATCGGTTGGTTGCGGAGTCGGTGCATCGTGGGAGACATTCAGGTTGTTGGCGGACGAAAGAGCGATGTCTTGGAGGAGCAGCATGTTGTTGAACTGTTGTTGTAGCTCAGTTGATTGACTGGTAAGTGGCGAAACTCGCCTTTTGAAAGAGTTGCGTTATTAGGGCCGAAAGATTGCGTATTTCCTCAGGACTTGCATCCGATGACAACTTCTCGCACAAGGCGTTGACCGCCGTATTGAGGACGTCAGCTTGTGAGGCAGCTCGAAGACTCAGTCGAAAGCACTTGTCATTTTCGTAAAGGACGAAAGTTGGGATGTCAGCTTTCCTAGGGATCGACAGAGCGGTGCCGAAGTCCATCTTCACATCGCTGCCTAAGAATTCGCATTCCGGGTAAGTTGCGAAGTTGTTGGGGTTCGTGGCGCCATCACCCATCTGGCGAAAGTAGCTGCTTTCACGGCCCGGGCGAGATGTAGTAGTTCCTTGTCGAGTACGAGGAACGAGCCTTTGCCGAGCAGGGAGCCTTTATTCCGAAGTAGACAGGTTAACAGCGTAGTGGATTGTCCTAGAAGGTTGCGAGGTTTGGTGTCTTTGTCTCTGAGGGCAAAGCCGAAACCAGTTTTCAGCCCACGGTTGATCACGGGAGCGTCAGCCGACTGCGAGGGCTTGAAGAGGAAGCAGTCGGGCACGGTTTCTTCAACAGTTTTCAGAAGCGAGGCCAGCGGGAGAGACTGATCGTCAGCGGCATCATCCGGGAAGTGGATCCTCCTGCCGAACGAAAGCGGGGCGACGGGCGGCGGGATTCCAGCAGTAGCCGAGCGGTCGGCTGCAGGAGAGCAGGGCGAGGTCGAGAGGGCGAGGTCCGGACGAGAGGGCGAGAGGGAGACTTTCGCTTCTTTTGTGTGGACGTAGGGGCCGTACAGCTTCGATTGCAGGAGCTATGGCTGGAGATTGAAGTAATCCAGTCTTGTGTCTGGGCATGTCGGGCGGAGGAAGTGCAGGAGGGGGGCGGCATGGGATTATCTTGCAACTTTCGGACCGTCTTTTGAACGATGTCACGAACTTCGATGCAGGAGGGAGACACTTCGGCCTTTCCTGGAAGAATTGGATGACAAGTCCAAAGGAGAATTACGGGCTGGCGAGCGAGAAGCTGCCGTAGCCCGGTGAAGAGATTTCTTGGCTTCATGGTAGATGACTTTCGCCCGTTGAAAGTCAGCTTGCAGGGCTGACAAATCCATTAGTGCGGCTGGTGGGGTGCACTGGCCGGGTTGCAGGGGGGAGTCTGTGAAGACGTCGACACCGGTTGGCGGCGCTTGGATCAAGGAAGCAGCATGGATCGGGCCGACGGCAGCGAGGTCGAGGGTAAAAGTAGAGGCTTGCGGACGAAGGAGACCATGAGAGGGAGCAGCGAGTGAAGCGGCAGCTTCAGCAGCAGCAGCCATCATGGGTAGAATCCAATTTTCCATGCGAAAGCTGGGGAACTCCGGCGTGAGGTCGCGTGGAGACACCTCTGTAGGAAAATGAATGCCGATAGCGTGCACGCTGTCGTTTTTATAAGGGAGTACTGCCACGCACATGCGCAGTAGGGACATGCAAGCAGGCGCCTGCGCACCGGAAGAAACCTCCAGGGGAACATCACATTCGAGGAATGTAATGCTAAATTATCAGGTTAAGATGTTTTGGCAACAAAGAAACGCTTTTTGTACGACTGCTTCATTACATGATTGATGGGTTTGGAATCAGCAGGTTGGTTAGGTCTTGGTTTAGCAAATATTTACATGACAATTACAATCATCACAAACATAATGCTCAAATTCAAAACAAAAATACTCTCAATACGGTATTTTGCGAATTTTCGATAGGCCTAATAGTCCGAGTGGTGTTAATTTCAGTCTCTCCTATCTTCTTCAGGCTTCCTTTCTTGTACTTGCTTCTGTTTTACATTGGCACGAGTGATAGTGTTTTTGAAAATGTGTGGAAAGTAGAAGATGGTTCATTTTTTCGATGACAATTACAGTCTTTGTGATAGGAATTTGTAGCAATTCAAAAGGAGCACTTCGTGTTTATTGCTGTTAATTAAAGAATGGGTTTGGTGGCAGTGGCACATGGCCTACCCACCTCCCGTAATATATAATGCACTCTTCAGGCTTTTCTATTGAACTTCGTCTTTATGTGCCTCTACGAGTAACAATGACAATGTTTTGAAAGGTATATCATGTCTTACTTTTACCATGACATAATGGGCCTTACCTATTATGCAGTTACGGCCAATGACAGAATTGTCAAGAACTGATCCTGCTCCAATCTTGGTTCCCAATCCTATGACAACGTTCTCTTTAATAACGCAACTCCTATATAAACGATTTTTATAAACATATTAGTACCAACAAGAAAGTTATTTACATAAAGTACCAAA